>SNQJ01S0119006.1:47900-60138 GCA_010110895.2 Picea sitchensis
GTGTAGGGACCATACTTAATTAAATCCAAAAATTTTGTACAATTAAACATATAATTCCTTTATCATACATAAATAATTCATTCACCATCATATAAGCATAAATATTCAGCAGAAATTAAAATTTAGCCACAGCATGAAAATAACTCAGCAAATTCATAATTTAAAATACCTCCTTCTGATGCTAATTCTCGCTGCTCAGGTTGTCCTTTCCCTACTTCCTTGCCCAACCTGGTGCATTGACCCAACTCTGCCCAAACTGACTAACCTCCCAGCCAGCTAGGAGCAGCCTGTCCTGCTCCCTAGCTCCAAAAAACCGAAAGGAATCCTGGCCCCCGTGCCCAAAACCCCGAGCAACCCAGTGCCCCCTGCAATGATTCACTAAATTTCCCGATATCAAACTCCTCCAACCAGACAATATGCCACAGAACTCTATGCCACAGAAAAAAATATCATCCCCCAAAAATGCTTCCTCTCCACACAAAAAAATCCCCCCATTTCCCATAGGACTCTTTCGTCATATCCCCCCTTCACCGACTCTCCTCCCCTTCATTAATTTCCTTATCTCCTCCTTTATTACCTTATCCCCCTTCTTTAATTTCCTTATCTCCTTCTTTATTACCTTATCCTTAATTTAATGCTTCATTCCCCCCTTGCATACGTAAAGTATTTAATAAAATAAATTAAAATTATTAAGCCCCTTTAATTCATTACTCAAATATTTAATGAGTCAATTAATTAATTAATTAATCATCGACAGATATGAACAAGTAATTAATAAATAAATAATATTATTTAAGAAATAATTATTGTTTAACTAAACATATTAGGACAGTCATATTATCAAATTAATTATAATTAATAATCCCTATGCATCTATTTAACTAGGGTTGTTACATTTGCTAATCCATTTTTCACACACACACACACTTTCTCTTTATATATTTTTTCATAACCCTTCATGAAGGGACATGTCCCTTAATTAAATAATTAATTCCAAATACCATGGGAAAGTACCCCAAATATCATGGGAAAATACCCCAAAAAGCATGGGTTTGAAGCCACCATTTCACTTTTTACTTTTTCACATGTACCCCTTTTTCAATATACTTGTAGACCTATACGTATAAACCAATATTGGAAATGTTGTGTGTGTTGTAATGCCATAATATGACATTAATGACATCATTAATTCTTTGACATCAATAACAAAAATTCCAACATATGTTACATAAACAACAGTTATGGACCTATCCTCTGATGTCAAATAGTTAGTAATGTTGTCTACATTCTCCATATATTATATATTGTCAGTGTATTTTTCCCAAAAATAAGCTAGACCTATAGACTTCAAACATACGGCATTCCAAAGTTCTGATAACAAAAATAGTACAGTCTTGTTTCAGTAGTTCCTTAGTATAATAATACAACAGATATACTTCAAATACAAAATAGCAAAATTGAGGATCCATCGTCATAAAAGAAACAGGATCATATTGTCCTCCAGCAGCTAGACTTCAAAAGATTCAATTAGAAATAGAGTCCCAGGAATAGGTGATATTTAGATAATGCATCAATGCCTCTATTCGATTCCATGTAGATGTGGGAGAAAGAAATGTTATCAAAGAGGTCAATTATCTCCTTCATATGTGTTGCTAAGGGAAATAAAGCAATTTTTTGAATATTATGCTCATTCCTTATCTAGTTGATGACTAACATGGAGTTCACATATAACTAGAGTGATTGCAAACCCTTAGATTGAGTCAGCTTTAAGAATTCCCTAAAAGCCAAAAAAAAATCATAATTATTGGTCCCTTTCCACACATTGGCTTTGAACATTATAAAAACTATCTCAATGTAAAAATAATTCCAACAATCATGTAGCTACAATCGTGACCTTGTCACGCCTCATTAAAAAAAACAAGTTTTATATTTTTCCACCTAAAGCTCATCTACTTGTCTTGGAATTTTGTCTTTGAGATTCAGTTTGCAGAATTGAAATGTGAAGTAAGCATGTGCAAAAGATTGGAATGAATGAATGGATCTATTTTCAAATAGCAAGGAGTTATAGGTAAGTTATATACCCCACAAGACCAAAAAATGGACAGCTATGAATTTTTTAATTTCCCTTATGTGAAACCAAGAGTTGAGACATTCCTCGACATTATTTCCTAGCCAACGATTGTTTATGCTTATTTGTTCATTCCAGTTGTATGTCATTTTCCTATGATAACTCACAAAGCATAGTTTCTTTGACCATATACTTACCTGTTCACATCCATTATGTCAACAAAGATCCTAAATTTACTCCCATGGCTTATAAACTCTATTAATTGCTCAAAAATCCAATTTTGGTACAAAAACATAGTATTTCCAACAAGTAGAAAATCATGTATGAAATGCATGCCAAGATATCATAATTGCATGTGAGTGAGTGAAGAAATTTCATTCCTACATTCTCTCAATTGTTACATCACACTACATTCCAAATTTCTCAAAATTGTTCCCTTCTAAAAGACAAAGGTTTGCCAAAATGGTACTTTCAAAGATTTTTCCCATTTTCTAACACCTTAGAAAAATGCACACAATTGTCACTAAAATGCATGACTTTCCTTGCATAAGAAATCTAATCAATAATGCAACTTGATGGGTTTTGTTCATGACATTCCATAATTTCCCACATTGTTATACCTTCAGTTTGAACCTTAAAAACTTCATGTTACAACATACATCAAAATTGGCTTCTTGGACAATGTTTGCAAGTCCAGATGATATGGCCTAGAAAAATGCACACCAATTATAGAATATACATGAATTTTGAAACAAAAAGGTACTAGGTTGGAATGTTTCACGTGGATAACAATACCTCATATCCACTTTTATCAATAAAGTCTGCAATTCCCTCAATACCTTATATCCACCTTTATCAATGATATGACATAGCATAGCATTAAAATTGTTAAGTGGTTGACTATAACTTGAATATAAGAGAGCATATTTTATGTTGTAATAAAGTTATTTCTAGATATGATTATATGCATGGATAAGTGTGCCCAAAGGGATAAAACTTGTTGGCATTTGTTTGGTATGTTTTCTCTTGAGTTGTGTAGTGTGTTGGGTTGAAGTGAAGTGAAATATTGTCCATTGTTTGCTACTTTAAATTAATATTTCAATTCAGCCCTGAGGTTGAAAGTTCACGGGGATTAGATCCGAGAAACCTTTTGCATGAGGTGAAATTTATGAATTTTCATTAAAAGGCATTCTGAGAAAAATTTTAACATGGTTTTAGAGATATTTTGACTTAAATTGCTCTCTTATTGAAGAGGAGTTGAATATTTAACCTGGATTGTACTTGGGAGTGGTGCTTGACCTATTTACAAATTGTTGGGTGTGATACCCTAAACCGCTTGGGAAAAGTGCTTGAACTCTTAAAGGGTTGTACTACTTATTTGCTGCTGATTTTTTCTTTGAGGTGTGCTTCAAATTTGAATGATGACTACTCTTGATCTTAGAGAGTGTAATAGGTTGAATGATGCTTCCAATTTCGTGCCTTGGAAGCTCAGACTACAAATGATTTTGGAATGTAACATCCCCAAGTCCCTACCTGTTCCATGCCACACAAAATTTCTCTCAAATACCATCATTAACTTAGCCCATCGTGGTTCTGTAAAACTTCTATACAATCTACCCTGCATAATTATAGTTACATAGTCCAGCAACCAAACTAAAACCACGTAGAATTCAATGTACATGCATAACAAAACATGTTAATCATTATTCAATGCAATGTGTAGATAATTCATTAAAACACAATGGAAAAACAACACATTGTTCAAGTAATTAAGCATTGAAGGACATGGCACTTATATTCAAAAGAAGCACCAACTAGTTGCAGACCTCTGACGTTCCTCCTAGCCATAGACATTGTTTTTCAACACTTTCAATATTGGGTCACCATCAAGTCGAGGCTATGACTCCACTAGGTCAAAGGCACTATCACCTATCTCAACTAAGGTCTAACAGCACATAGCTCAAGACAAGGCCAATGGTACTAACTCCTGTATCAATTACACCTCACAGCCTCTCATTCCCCTCAGCATGTCCCATCCAAGGAAGTGTACCCCTTCATTGCTCAACAGTCCTTCAATTGTACCACTTCCCTTCCGCGCTTCAAGAACAAGTTGGTCAGGAAGTCTCAAATATTTGTGGAACTTGGAACACATGGTTGCTCTCAAGGTGTTTACAGGCACCCACAAGGCTAGCACACATGGAAAACTATCCCAACAATTCTCCCACTAAAATAGAAATGCTTCATAGGCCTAAAAACCTACTTCTTTACACCCAAACCACCAAGGATTTACAGGGTTACAACTCAATTTCCATATCTCCACTCTTTTCTCTAGTTCACTCACCAACAGGGAATGTAGTACTCTCTCTCTAACTAGCATCAGTTCGAATGACCGACAAAAAAAAAAAACTTCCAAAACACACTAAGCCCAAAGCTTAAGTATGCTTAAAAATAACATGACAAGTGGCACAAGTGTAACCATTTCCTCTTTCTTGGGAACTCATCCCACCTCCAAGTACTTAGAAGAAAACCAACATGACATCAACTTAGGCTTGGAATTTCTTTAGGAATATTTTATTATATTCCTTGGATTAGCCCCCTAGCTTAAGCCCCTCTCATCAATCCCTTAGCCCCCTTTCCCTCTCATGGAGTCTTATCCCCCCATACTCTTTTTGTCCTGAGGTCTACAATAATGATGTATTTCATTAATTATGATAGCGTGATTACAAAATATAAAACTTGGATCACTGACCACATATGACATAGACACCCTGGCCTAAACATACACACATACAAGGCACCTTGGCCCAAAACATCCTGGCTTGCCAACCTATATAAATAGATATACATTTGAAAATACAATTACCACTTGAGGGTATTACATGGAGGAAGCTAAGATTTAGGAGCAAGTGGACAAAGTGATAGTTTCCCTAATTGATTTGAAACTATTAGCCAGTCATGTCAAGAAGGAGGCCAAGGAAAAGTGAATCATCCTTCATTTGGTGAAGGATCACCTCCTCACTCACATTGTGGAGAAGACAACCAATGTGAGCAATGAAGTGAGGAAGACATAACAAAAGGACTGAGATTTATTAGTGGCCAATTGGATTTGGGAGTTTTAGTTAGTAGGTGTTGTATTTATGTTGGCCATGTTCCTATAGGTGGAGACATTCCGCAAATAAAGTATTGAAAGGCGATCAAAAGGGAGGATTCCAAGGTAAAACAATTATAGTGGGGACATTAGGGTGGACCAAATAACTCAGTTGATGGGAAAGACTTTCATTAAGAAGTTCTTTGGTTAGAAAATTGCTTCTAAAACCTTGAATGACCAGTTAGAGAGACACCGACATCTTGTGATAGGGTATGATCCTACTTCCCAAATTCTAACTATTATTGCATAAGTTGTAGGTTGGGAAAATATCAACCCAACCACTAAATGGCGAAAACTTAGACAGAACCTACCCATTGTCACCTTAGGCAGGTGTTCCTAACACTTTAGAGGTGAGGTAGTCACCTCAAGGGGGGAATCTTGGTGACCCTAGGGTGAACTGAGATGGGAAAAGATAGGTATAAGTGGATGTCCCTAGAGGTCAATTATAAATGGTAGGAAGAGTTTGAAAAGGAGTCTTGGGAAGGTTTAAGGGTTTCCAAATGAGTTGAGTGAACCTCCAAGAATGAATAATTGCCTGAGACACAAGGAAAACCAAGCATATAGTGTAATATGTTAGTTGGACAAGCAAGTTAATCTTACTATCCATAATTGCAGAAAAAGTAAATGATATATATCAGCTCAATAATGATAGCAAAGGTTGCAATATAAGTGCTAAGCATATGATAAAATAAACAAGAGACAAATATAGTGAAAGCTAGCTCAACTCATCAATGATTAAGCAATAACTCTAGCACAAAAAGAAAGGTTGAAACAAAATCTTTTTGCAGTTATATTTATCAGCCTTATGGTTGTAGAAAATTAAGCTTGATATCAGAAAAACCAACCACTGGAAGCCACTTCTAACTAGCACAATAGGTGCGCTAGGGTTAGTAGAGAGTTAGGAAAAAGTTAGGGCTAAATCTTAGGGTTAGTTCAAGAGTTATTTGGGGTTAGAGGGTTATTTTTCTACAGCCCTATTGGTTGTAGGTTAGTTGTGTAATAGCAGTAAGAATTTAAGGTTGAAAGGGTACGTGTCAATGAGGCAAGAGAGCCAAAGGCTCAAGGAACAAATTCCAAAAGATATAACTTTAAAACTTAAAAAATTCACGTTTACGAAGGAAGCAATTTATTTCTCCAATGCAACAAATAATTACTATTGCCTTTAATTATTTGGTTAATGGAGTCAACCAAAGAAACAGCGAAAGGTACTACCTCCTTGGGGGTGTAAATCCTCTTACTCCCAAAGGAAAGTATCCCTGGCTAGGGCTTAGGCTAAGAGGGTGTATGCATTTATACTTCTCTTATCAAACCCTTGTTGAACCAATAAAATTTAAGCATAAAGTGATGGAGGCTAAGGTGGGGGTGTATTCCCTTATACTTCCCACCTAGCTCTAGCAAAATAACCTTGACTTGAATAAAAAATGATAGCACAATGTAAAAAACCCTTACCAATTCAAGGAAAACGCTAAGAAAAACCACCACAATATCAAAGACGAGCCTTCCAAGGCTAGTGCATCACTTCCATCAACCAATAACCAAAGAGATAGCCATACGCAAGAGCACAAGAGAGAAACTAGCCAAAGATAGCGAAAATTTTAGTCCAATACTTCTCACAATGGGAGAGTTATGTTATGAAAGGAGATCTTGTGATCTCTATTTATACAAAATGTCACCAAAATAGTTTTTCCACTTAATTTTAGAGTAAACCACAAGACTAGGGGTGAACAACCCTAATCTTGCCCCTTATATTAAACAATTCATTCTAATTTTTACTTTTTGCACAAATCAAAATCCTAAGGGTGATGTCACCCCTTTAGGAGGGATGTTTTGGCACTTTTAGGTCAAACGTTGAGTTGGAGATGGTAGGGTTGGGCCTCCAAAGGACATGGGTCTCCAATACAACCCTTTATTCCATGATCCAAGGGTTCCTTCCTTGAAAACATGCCATGTGTAGCCACCACCACCTCAAGCCCCTCACGCATGGCATCATGTCTCCAAAAGATGATGTTTTGCTTCTCCTAGGAAAAACGTTTGGCATGTGAGGGCTAGGTCATGTCTCTCAAGTCATATTCTAGGCCTCCAAAGATAAATATCTTTGATCCATCATGTGGACCCTTGGTATCTAACCTGTGGGATTCAAGCCCCATGGAAGCCCAAGATAGCCTTGTTCCTCCAAAACAATCCACAAAATAGGTCTTGCAAAGAAAAATAAGCACACTCTCAAAGGATCTCAATTCAAAATATCATGATGAGTAAATCAAATAAATAAATGAGCCACCTAAGCATGTGCATCAAAGATTACCATGTCAAACAAGTAAGTTCTCAAAGACATTATGCGACTTTCCAAGCTTGGATATGGGAGGGTTGACAAGGTGTTTTATTGGGTAGAACTTGCCCTAGGTCAAGGAGTGTTTCCAAGAGATCCCTCTCTAATCCATGTAAAGTGGATGAAGTGGTTAAGGATCAAGATTCAATGGGAATGGGGTTCATGACATACAAGGGGTTGTAGTGTCTCATCCATGGGAGCCTTTGTATAGGGTGTGTGGCACCTTCATTTGCAATGTAGTTTTTCCAAGACCATCATTTTGTCATTATTTGTTTGTTTCATGTTTTAAGGACATGTTGAAGGCCAATGTTATGGCGTGGTGTCCAAATAATGATTGTGTCACTCACAAATACCTTACGGAAATGAGAAGGTTTTCTCGTGATGAGACCCCCTTTCTCTCAATTGTGCAACTGAGAATCACTACCCTGGATTGGTGGCCAGATGATGGTAATGTCATGTTGCTAAGTACCCATGATCATGATAGGTTAGCTCATGATGAGACCTCTTATCCTCCCACAACCCACTAAGCATTATATCTTTTATTCTTGTGGGTCCCCCTTTTCTTACAGATAAGTGTTTCATTGTTTTCTTGAGGGATCCTTGGGCGAAGCATCTAGAAGGTTTATACATACGCTTTTATGTTTTACCCAACAACAATCCCTCAGGGCCTTCATTCCCTTCTTCCCATAGAATTAGGGACAACCTCTTCTTAGGTCAATACACCCTAAAATCCGAAGAGATAAGGAATTGGGAGGGTTTAAGTGATGAAAAGTGGTAAGTATGGTTGGGAATGGTATGAAGGCTCTTCAAGGGAATTCCTAGTAACAAACCCATTCCCAAGGAATACCACTTACTAGGGCACAATGTCAACCACCAAGGTAAAACAGAGAAAAAGGAATAATGTCCAAGCATATGTCATGAAATCTAAAGTAGTCTAAGATCTAACATACTCAAATGCCTCAAATATTGAAGTGACACTTACCATAATACTTGACTTGTACCTCATGGAGCAAGGCCTAGTGTCTCTCGGAAGCCAGTTGGTGTGGTGGATTCCATCTGAAATTATATGACCTTTGTGGTGGTGAGAAAGGTCTCCATCCGTGCAAATGAATATCGTTGGTCATGTAGTCTCTCGGCACTCCATATCTGCAACCTGAGGTCCTAGAGACATAATCTCCTTAGTTACCCCACAAAATGGGGATAATATTTCTCTCCTACTTGGGGACATGTGCTCACCATAGAGTGCATGAGAATCGTAACGTCTCATGGTAGACTTGTTCCTACCAAAAATCAGAAAAAGACATCAGAGCATCTAGGGTGGTGCTATCACCCTTTATCCATAAAAATTCAAAATAAAACTAATCTACAAAAGAAAAATTTTGACATCTTTTCAAAAAAATCTAAACTAAGCATGAAATCAATGTGCAAGTAGAGAAGTCCCCGAGGTGTAGGAAATTCGGTGACGGAGTGTGTTGTTAAGCCACTCCAGGTTGTTAAAGTCACCGGTTCGAAACCTGCAGGGACAAAAAATCCAACCATGTTAAGGGTTGGTGTGGCTCAGGCCGGGTGTGATCCTTGGGTGATTTTGACAGATTAGATGCCCCTGAGTCGTGGTTTCTCAAGCCACATGTTAATCCCAAATCCAACAGGTCCGGACAAATTAACAAACAAAAAAAAAAAATGTGCAAGTAGAGAAAAATGAAATATGAAATGCATTTGAACTAATATGAGCAATCAAGATGCAAATGTAAGGAAATCAAGATGACCTACCTACTTACCTAGGGCCCGGGCCCTGAAGAAGTCATGTGACCTGAACATAAGGTTGGAGAAGAGATCCATCCACTGGTAATGGCATATTTCTCCCGTCTAAGGCTATCAGATAGTAATTTTCTTTATCGAACTTCTTCTTGATGATTTAAGGGCCAAGCCATGAGTTGTAATTTATATGGTCATACATGGGCTTGCCCTCTCTTTTGTCCCACATGAACGGAAGACTTCCTTCATTGAATTTGATGCAAGGTGTAATCTCAACGTATGGATATGAAGGAGGATCTGTGTGGACCATCTCTCTAATGATTTCTTCATGTTTTTCACCTTATTTCTTCAAAATCTGGATAGACCATGGCTCCTTCCCATGGTATTTTCAAAGTTTCTCTTTGTACTCATTTGTCTTTGGGAGCAGAATATCTATGGATTCTTCCTGCATGAAGGGTAGATCGAATGGATCATACTCAATAATATATGGAGGCACATCATAATCACACTCACTGACATAATTAGGGCCATTAGGATCCATCACATGTTTATCACTTTTTTCCCAATTGTGCAAGATCTCATAGGTGTCATCATCCATAGGGATGTATGCATGGGTAAGAATCATTCTAAGGAAACCACCATGGGTGGAAAACTAGCTCCTTGATAGAAACATCCCCCTAGTATCCAGAACATCGATCACAACTATATCCATGAGGAGGAGGATATGTGGAAAATCAATTAGAAAAAATTCAGCGTCCTCACACACCCTGAAGACCTTGACCCTTATTGAATCAATATTGCATACATTTCCATAGGTTTGAGTTGTCTTCATACCAATATGTTCCATCACTTTCAATGACATGACATTTGTTAAGGCCCCAAAATCAAGCATGCAGTTTTTTAAGCGGAGGCCATTCATGCCAAGTGAAAGATAGAAGGGAGGATTCATGTCTCTTAGTTGATCGAGATACATAGTGTTCAAGATGATAGGAGGGTCTTCCTTGTCGATTGGCACCTATAATAATTTCATATTTTCCCTTTTCACAGAAGGGATCTTACACATCTCTGTCACGGGTACCGTCATATTCAGTTTTTCAAACATGCTTGCAACATCTATATTCAATTGAATCTCATCTGCAATAATTGGCTTAGGAAGAAACTCACGTACTGGAGGTGCGAGAGGTGGTGCCACCTTCTCTGTTGATGGAAGAGGAGTTTCAAATTGTGATGGAGGGGCTTAAGATTTATTCCTTCTAGTGTAGGTCAAATATTCCCTCCTCCTTAATTCCTTATTTTGATCATCTATTAACTTATTCAAGGCCTGGAGTATCCCTTCTCTTTCTCCTCGTATTTAGGCTTCATTGATCTATTCTTGTGTGACTTTCTCTTCTTGGAACACGCAGATCATATCAATGAATTCATATCATCAGGATAATCTTCATCTCATCGGGGACATTCATCTTCTCTATGAGGTTCTTGGCATGGAAGGCACTGAAATTCAACTGTCCCAATTGGTTTTAAAGTATCTGAGGCCCTTGCCTCTTGTTGAGGCCTTGCTTTCCAACTTATGGAATCTCTCTATTGTTTGGAAAACTGAAGTCTGGGAGCAGATTGATTCCTCTCTACAGTAGTCAAATGGCCCATAATATGATTTTGCACCTAGGTAAATTGAGTACTCATCTGATCTATATTATGAGTAAAGAGGGAAATTGGATCAGGAGCATTGTTGTTATAAACCTTAGTCTTTGATTTTACCTTGGCACGAGGGTATTGAAAAGGTTCTACCCTTGAATCAAGGAGGTTCTCTTCAATGTCAGCACTGTACTCCTTGGCTTGTGCCAACAATGTGGGATTCTTGTATTTCATAACAAAACAAAATTATCCTTCAAACATGTTCATATAAAGGAGATGAACTGATGATACTGTAGGATGGAACTCTATTGGAATCTAGTTGTAAAACCTATCAAATCTAGTATTGAACTCCTTCAATGTCTCATTCTCATTTTTATTTATCTGATTGAATTGAGCTCCAAGCATCCCACCATTTGTCTTTGTTGACCATCTGCTCTTAAATAAGTTGGCAAAAGCTTAATGGGACGTGAGATGATTGTTAGGGAGGCCTCTGAACCAATCAAGAGCTTATTTGGTCAATGATGAAGAAAATAGCCTCATGGCTACATCCTCATGTTTGATCCCTACATTGTTCATGTCTCAACCCATGACATAAAGATGATCCTCAGTGGTCACTACATTTTTTCCTGGGAAATTTGGCAACCACGTGTTAGACTCTTTTGGCATTGCATTGGGGTATCCTTGGATAGTGGACATGTTAACGGGTTTGTATAAGTCCTTTTCCTAAGGGAAATCCATTGGAGCAAAGGGAAGGGTACCGTGGAAAATGGTTTTGACAACGAGAGACTTGAGAGGAGGTATTCTTTGGTAGACCTTAGAAGGCTTGAACCTCCCCGAGAGAAAAGGCTTGGAAGAGGAAGGGTTCTAGGAAGGTTGAGTCGCCAGATGAGCTTCAAGAAGAGATCATAAAAAAGGGGAAAAGGTAACATCCCTTGGGTGGAGTCTTCAGGAAAGCTAGGGGATAGTATTTTGGGATAGCTTGCCAAAGTGTCATTACGGTTCAGAAGAGGATTCAAAATCCTCCCCACCAATGGCATCAAAATCTTATCACACAAGTTGTAGGTTTGGAAAATCCTGACCCAACCACCAAATGGTGACAACTTAGAGAGAACCTACCCACTATCACCTCAGGCAAGTGTTCCCATCACTTTAGAGGTGAGGTAGTAGTCACCTCAAGGGGGGAAATCTCGGTGACCCTAGGGGGAATTTGTTAAGAACCAAACATCAATATAGCATAGAAAAACCTCAGGAAAAGTACTCAACGCCTTGAAAAAGAGATAATTCCAGATAATGAGCCTCTTCGAGGGGG
>SNQJ01S0119006.1:69137-85496 GCA_010110895.2 Picea sitchensis
CAGTAGTATTATGGGCCTATAGAACTACTTGCAAGAAGCTGACAATGCAGACTCCCTTTAAGTTGATCTATGGTCTAGAAGTAGTTGTACCTATGGAATACTTGGTTCCTAGTCTAAGAATTGCAACCTTTACAGATATGGATGACATTGGCATTGTTCAAGAGAGGCTCACGCAGTTGGTCGAATTGGAGGAAGACAGGTTTATTGCAGGATTTCATCAGCAGGTACAAAAGGAACGAGAAAAGGCCTATCACGACAGACACATCAAGAAGAAGGCCTTAAGAAAGAAGATATGGTATTGATATACGACAACAAGTTCATGAAGCATCCAGGGAAGTTCAGGACACATTGGCTTGGGCCATATGAGGTTGCCTATGTCATGGAAGGAGGAGTTGCGCAGTTGAAGACTTTGAACGAAGAATGGAAGGAAGGTTTTGTGAATGGGAGTCGATTGAAATTGTACTATGACAACCAGCTGCCTCGCAGCTCTCAGTAAAAGCAGAAGGAGAAGGGTATAGGTACCAGGTGCATTTGAAACTGGGTACCAGACACAGAAAAGACAGCCTGCACAGAGTGGGGAAGGATAGAGCAGAAAGCACAGGCTGCTCCGCGCAGCCTGAAGTCGAAGAAAAATAGAAGGTTCAGAGCTACAGTTCCTCGGGAAGAATCACATGTGAGTGTTGGGGGCCTGTTGGCCCTGGGGTATGGATTAAGAAAGAAAGCAAAGAAAAAGGAAAAGAAAAGACGAAGTGCGAACTATGCAGAAGGCACGTTGACTGAGAATGGGTCGAAGTGGCCAAAGGAGCAGAAAAGAAGGAGCAAAGTAAGGGAAAATGGGTCGTTGGACGAGAAGATTGAGGAAAACAAATCAACAAGAAAGATGGATCGTGGACAACTCAGCAAGCGAAAAAAGACACCAATGGATGCTTTGGAGCACCTCGCGGGAAAGAAGGAAAGACAAGTTGGCGAAGCCCGAAAAACGCGGGTCAAGTTGACCTAGGGTTTTGGTCAATTAGGGTTTGGACACCTAGGTTTCGGCCTAAGGTTGTCGAAGAGTTATTGTAATGTATAAATAAAGGTCTAAAGGACCTGGGATGGGTCGGTGCTAAGTTGGTTGAGAGTTCATTGTTAATGTGTGATTGAGTGATTACTACTATGTGAGAGAGAAGTGTTGTGTGTGACAGCACTCTGGTATTGTAAGATCTTCAGTTGGGCGCAAAGATCAACCCTACAGCTGGGTGCGCGGGGAGGGGAGAAAAGAAGAGAAAGAGAGAGAGAGATGCAAGCTAAGAACGCATATAGAACTGTATGTTTTCATATAATATCAAGAAACGCAGTTATTGCATTATTATGTTAGATCTGGAATATCATTGTGCGAAGTAGGTTTATGCTTGGTAAGAATAACTAGGTTGGTGTGTGTTGCTTCCTTGGATCCACTTGCATTTCCTCTAGTTGTAGACACTTGTGTCCTGCAACCCCTTATTGCTACTTCGAGTGAGACTGCATCTGCTTCGCAGGTGTTGCCAAAAGGGCTAGTAGTTAGGGCTTGTTGGTGCATTGTTAGAGCTGAATCCTCAGTCTGCCCCTATGCCAACAAACCCTAATCTTTCCCCTTATACTAAACAATTCATTCTAACTTTTAATTTTTGCACAAATGAAAACCCTAAGGGTGACATCACCCCTTTAGGAGGGACATTTTTGCACTTTTAGGTCAAACTTTGAGTTGGAGATGGTAGGGTTGGACCTCCAAAGGCCATGTGTCTCCAATACAACCCTCTATTCCATTATCCAAGGGTTCCTTCCTTGAAAATGTGCCATGTGTAGCCACCACCACATCAAGCCCCTTAAGCATGATGTCATGTCTCCAAAAGATGATCTTTTTCCTCTCCTAGGAAAAATGTTTGGCATGTGAGGGATAGGTCATGTCTCTCAAGTCAACTTCTAGGCCTCCAAAGGTACAACTCTCTCATTCAACATGTGGGCCCTTGGCATCCAACCTGTGGGATTCAAGCCCCATCGAAGCCCAAGCTAGGCTTGTTCCTCCAAAATTTTCCACCAACTAGGTATTGAAAAGATAAATAAGCACGCCCTCCAAGTATATCAAGTCAAAATATAATGATGATTAAATTAAAACAATAAATGAGCCACCTAAGCATTTGCATCAAAGATTACCCTATTAAACAAGTAAGTGCTCAAAGAAATTATGCGACTTGCCAAGCTTGGATATGGGAGGGTTGACAAGGTGTCCTATTGGGTAGGTATTTCCCTAGGTCAAGGAGTGTTTCCAAGAGATCCCTCTCTAAGCCATGTAAAGTGGATGAAGTGGTTGAGGATCAAGACTCAATGGGCATGGGGTTCATAACATACAAGGGGTTGTAATGTCTCATTCATGGGAGCCTTTGTAGAGGGTGTGTGGCACCTTCGTTTGCAATGAAACTTTTCCAAGCCCGTTGTTTTACCATTCTTTGTTTCTTTCATGTTTTAAGGACGATTTAAAGGCCACTATATTGGTATGGTGTCCAGATAATGATAGTGTCACTCACAAATACCTTCCATAAATGAGAAGGATGGCTCGTGATGAGACCTCGTTTCTCTTAGTTGTGAAACTGAGAGCCACTACCCTGGATTGGTGGCTAGATGATGGTAATTCCATATCGTTGAGTAGCCATGATCATGATAGGTCAGCTCGTGATGAGACCTCCTATCCTCCCACTAACCCCCTAAGCATTCTATCTTTTATTCTTGTGGGTCCCAATTTTCTTACAGATAAGTGTTTCGTTGCTTTCTTAGGGGATACCTTAGTGAAGAATCTTGAATGTTTATACATAGGATTTTATATTTTACCCAACAACAATCCCTCTGTGCCTTCATCCCCTTCTTCCCATAGAATGAGTGACAACCCCTTCTTGGGTTAATACACCCTAAAATCCAAAAAGATAAGGAAATGGGGGGTTTAAGTGATGAAAAGTGGTAAGTATGGTTGGGAACAATATGATGGCTCTTCAAGGGAGTTCCTAGTAGCAAACCCATTCCTAAGGAAGACCACTTACTAGGGCATAATGTCAGTCAACCACCAAGGTGAAACAGGGAAAAAAGCATATGTCATGCAATCTAAAGTAGTCTAAGATACAACATACTCAAATGCCTCAAATATTGAAATGACGCTTACCATAATACTTGAATTGTACCTGGTGGAGCAAGGCCTAGTTCCTCTCAGAAGCCAGCTGGTGTGGTGGATGCCATCTGAAAATCTATGACCTTTGTGGTGGTGAGAAGGGTATTCATCTGTGCAAATGGATATTTTTGGTCATGTAGTCTCTCGGCACTCCATATCTGCAACCTAAGGGCCTCGAGACATAATCTCCTTAGTTACCCCACAAAATGGGGATAACACTAACCAAAGGCTGGATCAACTTCAATTTTTAAACTAAGCATGAAGTGGAGAAAATTCTTAGTGGAAATTGGTTTCGAGCTCATACTTTTTTACTCTTTAACCATAGCACCTAGTATTTGATCCTTTACTAGAAATGGTCATAGGATATCCATCTACATAAAATTATCGAGCCTCTTGTTAGAATTATAGATTAATCAATTCTTTGTAGATTTGGGGAATACGATTGGAAGGACAATAAATATTGACACCTCTTTTATGATCAGTATGAATTGACCAGTTGTGAAACTACTTGTATAGATTGACATTATAGAAGGGCTCTCAGACAACTTAGAGTTAGAGGTTAGTAGTCAGTCATATACTTAGTTGCCTGATTACTTGAATGTTCCCTTTTTCTATGTCGGGTGTCATAGACATGGTCATGTTGTTGCTAACTTCTCTTGACCTTTTATGTGACGATGGTGGTGCAAGAATTTACATCCACTCTTTAAGTTTAAGCTGAGGGAGACTAGTCAAGGGATCAAGGGCCAAAAGATCCTATTCAAAAAGTTGTTGACCCAAAATTGGTTGATTTGGATTCTAGGTGTGCTAGGAAATAATCTCTAGGAGGCCCTAAAATATTATCTAAATATCCCATGGTTTCGACCAGTCTAGAAGCAAATAAGTTTCCAAGCATTGTTGGTGGTGTCTGAGGTGGTTGCTACATAGAATCCTTATTAAATGGCTTAAGGTGGTATGGATAATATCATCATTGTTTCTACTTGAGTAAAAAAAATTGTTGAGACACCAAGTAAGACTACCACTTCCTATTCTTTTGATTTAAGAGATGAAATTTTGAATATGCATGAGTCCTGGCCAACCCAAGTCGAAGTGGCCTCATCATCTCTTACTCTCAAAAAGGAAAAAGGGGTGGTAAAAAGAAACTCGCTAGTTTGGTTTTGTTTCCATTCAAGAAAGATAACCCTATAACTTCTCCTATTTCATAGTCATGTTGAGAGTCTAGGGGTTCAAGGATTCAAGGAAGGTTGGATTTTTATATTCCTATGGGTATAAGTAGTTGTAGATACCCCCTAACATCCAAAACATTAGTTCTTAATATAGGGGGTTATAATTTGTGGTTTTGCATATGGATAAGCCTATTGATAGGGTCATTTCTTCAATCGGTAGGTAGACATTTATTTAGAAGGACAAAGAGAAGGCAACAATCGAGGCTCGGTAGGGTAAGAAATGTATGATTATGGTCATTCTTAGAGCACCACAACCCTCTCCAATTGTTCCTTAATTCTTGTTCTCTCTTTCCATATTAGAGGACTAGGAAATCAGGCCAAAGTATTAGCCTTGTCCAAAATTGTAGAGTTAGAGAAGGTGGATATATTCTTACTTCAAGAGACACCGGGTTGTGGGGATGTTTTAATTAGTAGTCTTAGGAAATATTTCAAGCATTGGGAATTTATTGTATTGACATTCCTTGACAGTATGAGGGTATTATCCCTAGTTGGCATTCAAGCTTAGACCTTGACTAGTTCCTTTGTTGTGTTTTCAGGTTTGTACACAAAATTCATCAATAAAGGACTAGGACAACTAATTCCTATGATGAACATGTATTGTCCTTCTAAATGGAAGTAGTCCTTTTGGGAGAAATTCTTCCTTCTATAGGTGATCAGATTCTGGTAGGAGACATCAATTTCATTATAAATAGAGGTGAATTATGGGGAGACACGTTGAGGGTGGATAATTTGGATAATTTTTTCTTCATTAGATTGACTTGGAAGGATTAGTTGATGTGGAGCCTATCTCCATCAAACCTACCTGGAGGAACAACCATGCAAGGAGAGATCATGTATTTAAGTGCTTGGATAGATTTCTCATCTATAATGATTTTTTACATGGTGTGGATAGAGTTCGGACTTGCGTTGGCTCCAATGGGATTTCTAACCATAGTCCAATATTTTATAGTTAGAATTATCTTATTACAATCCCTCATATTCATATAAGTACAATCTTGGATGGTTGCAGGAGGAATAGTTTCAAACAATTATTAAAAGCACCTAGAAGCACTATAATAGGAACCTTAGGACCTCGGTTGGTGAATAGTTTATATACTATCTAAAGGAAGTCAAAACCAAGGTGGTTTCCTGGGATGGAGAAAGACATCAGAGCATAGATAGGCTCATAAAATAGGTTGAGAAATATTTAGAGTTTTTGTTCAACAAAAATTCACTTGGCACTTTCTATGAAGCGATGAATGGAGCTAGAAGTCAAAAAGAGAAAGTTGTTAAGAAACTAGGAGGCGAAGTGGAGAATGAAAAGTTGAGTAACTTGACTAGAGATAGGAGATGAAAACACTAAATACTTCCACTAGTTTGAAAATTATAAGAAGAAGGATAACACTATTTGGGATGTAAAAAGAAGATGGCGAGGTAGTGAGAATTTTTAAAGGACTGGTTGATCTAGGGGTGAGCCACTTTGAGTCATTTTTTAAGGTGACCGAGGATGTTAACATAGATAAAATTGTGAAACTGACATATTATTTACCTCAATTTCTTACAACATAAGATATCCAGGTTGTATATGAAGAAGTTTCATTGGATGAACTAATTATTGTGTTGACTTCTTTCAAAAAAGATAAAATTCCAGGGCCAAATGGGTGGATAGTAGAATTATTCTTAGGTTTTTTTGGCATGTTGGGTGATGACTTTTTGAGAGTGGTAGAGGAGATGAGTCTCAAAGGAATATTTCTTGGTTCAATTGATCCAACCTCCACATCACTTATACCTAAAGTGGACAAGCCAGTCGCATTTGATGAATTTCAGCATATTGTGTTATGTAATTGTGTTTACAAGATTATCTCCAAGGTTATAGCTATGAAACTGAAGATATTTCTCCCTACTATAATGTCTCCAAACAATTTGGCTTTCCTAAACGAAGACAAATACATGAAGCCATAGGTTCAACACAGGAATGCCTTCATTCGATCAAAGAAAAGAGTTTGCTAGCTATAGTGGTAAAGATTAATTTATCTAAAGATTATGACAGGACAAGTCGGTTGTATCTTAGATTACTAATAATCCATGGTGGATTTTATCTTCGTGTTGTCAAATGGATTATGGGTTGCATGTCTTTTATTTCTTATGATGTCCTCATTCACAAGGGAGCTTCATCTTTCTATAATCCTACTAGAGGCTTAAGACAGGGATACCCTCTTTGTCCCTATATTTTTTTGTTGGTTGCTAAGTGTTTGAGTAGATCTATCTAGGAGGATTATAAGACTAAGACATATTCAAGGGATTAATGTTGGAGGAAATGAATGTCTGGCTCACCTTCTATTTTTCGATGATGTTCTTATACTATCACATGGAAGTGAGGGGGAGGGCATAAAATACTAGAAACTTCTTCAATTATATTGCAAATATCCTAGAATGGAGGTAAATTATATCAATCCTACTATTTATTTCAATGGCCTGAGAGATTAGAAGGAGTAAGGTTTAAAGGGCCTCTTTCTTTTTAGATAACTCAATCTGCAGTGTGCTTTGAAGTATTTGGGATTTACCTTAAAACATAATGGTTACAATAACCAAGACTAGGGATGGTTGATTGGAAATATTGAAAAGAGAACCCATTTCTAGTGTAATAGGTGTCTCTCTCAGGGCAAGAGATTAACGTTGGTGAAGCGAATTCTAGAAGCAATCATGGTTTACTGGCACTCCTTAGCCACATTCTAAAGGGGGTGTTGGAGAAAATTTGAAGGCTCTACTTTGACTTTATGTCAAAGGGCATGAGTGATCAAATTGGGTTACATTTGGAAAACTAGCAATCATTAACAAAATAAAAAGTTGAGGGTGGTTGGGGAATTAAAAATATAAACACTTTTGGCAAAGCCTTGGATGTTAAAGCCTCTAGAACTTCATTATCAAATAAATCCCATAGAAAATCATTATCATTAATATGTACATATCTCCCTCCACGCTCTAGGATTGGATTGGGAATCCAACAAAAAGCATCAAGAATGTCTCCAATCAATTAAGGCATTGGTATTTGATTTCCTTGTCATTGATCAATTTCTTGTTTGGGAGGTAGGAAATGGGTTGCAATTTAATGCCTCCATAATGTGTTGTGGGAATAATGTTTTTCTCTCTCTAGTGATGATAATTTAGTGGAAAAATCATGGAATTTTCACATTGAATCAGAATGTGAATCCTACTATTACATACATTTTGCATCAAGGCTAGGAGTTTGCAAGGGTTCTTGGTTTACCGGATGAACCTTCAAAGGTATGGGAAGCCTTTGTGTAACTTAGGAAAATTCATATTAGACTGCATGAGGAACATGAATCCTTGGCATGGGTGAAGAATAAGGTCATAAGACACTATACTATGAAGTTACAATATCAAGCATTAATGGGTGATATGGTTTAGAATAAGCTTTAGTGGTGGGACAAAATCTAGTGGGTGAAAGCATCTAAAAAGACCAAATTATTCATGTGGTTGGACATTAAAAACAATGTCTCAACCTGGAACATATTCCAAAAGAGAAACAAGCATGGCCTTATTTTTTGTTTACTTTGTAGGTATGATGAAGTGACTATATCTCATTTGTTTATCAATTGTGCATTTGCCCAGCCGGTAGAGGGATATCGAGAGATAGGTTGGGTTTCCAAATATTTGTCAAGGTCTATACATTGAAGACTATTTAAAGGGGTGGTTTCAAGACCAAGCTTTTAAGGGATTCAGGATAGTTCCATTCATCACTACTTGGGGTTTATGGTTGGCTTGAAACTCTTCATTGTTTGAAGGTAGACAACCTCGATCATTTAAATTTTTTGCTCATATTCATGCATTGTCCCAACATTTCAAAATGACTATTAAAATGTACTTTTTTTTGCTCATATTCATGCATTGTCCCAACATTTCAAAATGACTATTAAAATGTACTTACCCATATAGATCACGGAACTCCTAGTCAATAAATCCATCCCTTCAAGATTCTTCGACAAGGCATGCAAAGGACAAGATTGGATTAGTATCATCGAAGGAGTAATATATTTCCTTTAGTCATTTTATAAAATTTAAATCAAATTTGGGCAATGAGACAAATAATCTCACTGAGTTGAACAAAGTTACCAACTTAACGAGAACTCTCCAGATTTCTCATTTTTTTAAAGGTCACGTTTTTAACTATGTTTCAAAAAGTGGTGCTAACTATAGCACCCTTTTTTTTGGAGGTGGTTAAAATTGTGAAACTTTTAAAATTGTGGCCTTGACATTACGGATTGAACTTTGAAATTGACTCTCGAATCAAAAAGTGATGCTACCAATGGCACCACTTTTTTTTCGGAGTTAAAACTATGACCTAATTGAAACTGTGGTCTTGACCACTGACACCACCACAAATAAAACATTGAAAATCAACTCCTAAATATAAAAGTGTTATAACTTGATAATTTTTTTAGTAATTAATTTTTTTTAATAATTTACATAAGAAAAATAATTAAATTGGGAAAAAACTACCCTTAAACAAATTATTTTTTTAAGGAAAAAAACAAATTTTATTTGAAATAAAGAATTAAAAAAAAAACTAAAAAAATACAAATTGCAATTTTTTTAATTAAAAAAAAAATTTAATAATAATAATAATAGATTTTTTAAAAGATATTTAAGAATGATCATAAAAAAAATTAAAACATAAAAAGTGAAAAAACTTGAAAACACTTCCTTTTTAAAAACATGGAAAAACAATGTAAAAAAAATTAATTCAAAAATATTAAAATATTAAAATTAAACACAATCATTTAAAGAAACTAAAAACACAATCTAACAAAATTAAAATTATTCATCTAAACTAAACTTTACAACTTAAAAAACCAACTAAATTGAAAAAACAAACAAATAAAAATTAATAAAATAAATAAATGAAAAATGAATTAAAAACATAATAAAAAAAAATCAAATTTTAATAATTATTATTTATTTTGGAATTTTGGGTTGGAGGGCACATTACACCATGGGCGTGGAATGGGGTTTTAATATTTTTGTTTGTTTATGTTTTTTTTTCAATTAGGTTTTTTTATTATTATTAATTTATTTGTTTTTTTATTCAGATTGTTTTTTAAGTTTTAAATTTTATTTTAATTTGGAATGTATACTTTTAATTTTTTTTTAAAGGATTGTATTTCATTTTTATAATTAATTTTTTTGGTTAAAAATTGTATTTTAGTTTTTTTTTTAATTTAATTTTAGTTTGTTTTTTAATGTTTTTATAAAAAAAAAAATGTGTTTTCTACGTTTTTTCTTTTTATATTTTTATTTTTTTAATTTTTTTTATTAAAGATTGTATTTAATTTTTATAATTTAATTTTTTTTTGTTAAAATTTGTATTTTAGTTTATTTTTTTAATTTAATTTTAGATTGTGTTTTCAATGTTATTCTTCCCTTTTATTTTTTTAATGGTAACTTTTCAATTAAAAATAAATAAATAGATTTTCATTTTTTTCATTTTTTTAATCTTTTATTAAAAAATCACAATTTGCATTTGTTCTTTATTTAAAATATAAAATTGTATTTTTTCCAAAAAAAAAATTGTTTACAAGTATTTTTTCGTAATTTAATTATTTTCTTCATGTAAATTATTAAAAAAAAAAAAAATTAATTGATAAATAAATTATCAAGTTATAACGCTTTTATATTTTGGAATCAATTTTATATTAAAAAGTGGTGCTAATGATAGCATCATTTTTCAATTCGAGGGTCAATTTCAGGGTTCTGTCCATAATATCAAGGCCACAATTTTTAAAAAATTGCAATTTTAACCACCTCCAAAAAAAAAAGGTTCTATCGGTTGCACCACTTTTTTATTTGGGAGTCAATTTTGTGTTTTTTACTCAAAAATATCAATTTTGGGGCTAGAGTTCTCGTTTTGAGGTCACAGTTCTCGTTGAGTTGGTAACTTTGTTGTTGATGGCATTAAAATCTTCAATGATGGTGGCTCTATATAAAAATATCTTGCAACTTTAGGTATTCGATGATTCATTTTTTGTTATAAAATGAATGAAAATGAACAAGAAATACTCAAGGTTAATCTCCAAGCTTTGGATCAACAATTGAAGATGAACTCCCATAAGTTTTCACACATTCTTTTACACACATCTTCTGAGAAATGAATACTTTGGTTGATTCTGTTATCACTTCCAGGAAACTCTCCTAGGCTGTATATCGGAGATGCCTGGTAACTTAATGTTTTTGTAACTATTTTCTGATAATTAACTCAATTATGGGTAAGGGGTCGGATCAAAATGAATATCTAACTAACTGGATTGTGTGTTCAAGACTGTCTAGGAATATCAAACAACACAAGGCCTTCAAGAGATGAAATCAGACAAAATAATATATCAAGTAGAAAAGAACTAATCACTTAAACACCGAAGAAGCTTGTAAGCCTGGCTATATTAGAAAGGGTCTCTATTACAGTAGCAATGTAGTTGAACTCAAAGTCGAACCCTGTCTTTCTCCAAGACTCTAGACTTTATAGTCTTTACATCAAGGAATCAGATCCTATAAAAGAGGATCGAATAATACTAAAAATAGTAATAATATAAAACTAATCCCAAAATAATAGGAACAACTCCTATATAAAGGGATTCAAACCATATCGGATACTAAGTCTTTGATAACTGCTCCTGTATGCTGGATGATGACTATGCCTTCTAGAAACTTCTATTGACATCTGGGAGCTAATGGGCTCATCTTGGAAATCTCCTTTTAACCGCTTATAATATCTTTGAAAAAGAAGGAAAACTCCTTTATCTTCTTGTCTCGACATTTGTCACAAAAGACTGGAATAGAACTCTAAAACAGATCCCTCTAATTATTATCTAATATTAGAAACCATCCTCGTGGTGTTTGGATCAACAAAAGTCGGATCTGTGCAAAAATATGCTTATCTGCCTTGTTCAGTGCTTTCAGTGGTGATACAGAGTAGAATTAGCTACCGAAAGTGGAGCTTTCACAACTTACAATATGTTTAGGAACCCGGATAAGCTGCCGAAAGTGAAGGTTTCTGAAACTTTGACAAAATCTGTAGAATGTTTTTAACTAATGATAATTTGCCAAGTTGAGAAATTTCCTTTTCTGTGATCTTCTCGGTCCAGAGAGATGTGCATATTTGTATTGCTTTCTGGCTGCCATACTCCATTTCAGCTTTGCATGAAAATATGCACTTATGATTTCTCTATACCTTTCCTAACCAACAGTGTCTGATATCTGGGCCTCGATAGTTTTCCCATCTTGCCCAGAGCACCTTTACTGAGAGCCAATATCACTGTCTTTCAGACGCTGGAAAGAAAAAATTACCTGACTCATGGGCTAGTACATAATTAATTTGGATTGTTCATGTTTCCATGGCGTTACTTACCATTGCTTTACTCCACCAGTTGCCTCGACCGTATTCCTCACACGATCTCAAATAGTTGGTACAGCAGTCATCAATGTGGGATCCAACATAGAAGTATCACCTTTGGTTCCTCTTTTAATCTTGCTTGATGTATCAGTTAGTGTCAAAGTTGAACCATAACCAATAGCATTTCCTGCAACAATCATTACAGCCTCAGCTTCTAATTCAAGAATATGAGCTAGTGGCAAGTATGCCAGATAAACGTCTTTGTTACCAAGGCCTGGAAGAATTTTCATCACGGCAGCAGCTGTTGCTACAATATTTCCATGAGTCATCATGACTCCCTTGGGCAAGCCAGTACTGCGACTTGTATACATTATAACTGCAATGTCAGCAGCGACCGGCGAATCTGCATCAACAGGTCTCTCCCGACCCAAACTCTCAACCCTGGACATAGATGACACTGTCCAACTGCTATCAATCATCTTTTTTAACTGCTTGCGATCGCAAATCACTGTTGGCATTTCTGTCTCATTTAGCGAGTGAGCAAGAGCTTCTTCTCCCAATGAAGCATAAATCGTAACTACTGTGTTGTTGTGACGAAAGCAACCTTGCAAGGCAATGATCCGTTGACATGGCACATAGAAACTCTAGGACCCAGGTATCATCACAACACATCCATTCAAATCAATGCTTCCTGATTAAATTTGTGGCTCGACCGGTGGCTTAGCATCACGACCCAATGCCTTCAACAAACTTGATTTTATATCATCTGGAAACCCTAATAAAAACTCTGCTGCAGATTTGTTGAGTATTCAGTTGCGGTCTTCATATGTGACAACACACTCGGTTTGGAGCTGACTGCTCAAAAATTAAACACATAAGCCATCCGATGAGAGAACTCGATAGTTGCAGTTGGGTTGTCGACTTGGCATGAAGATTGGCCTAAGGGTCAACTCGTGACTGACTCGTGGCATGACTTTGTGTATTATCTTGTGCTTTGACATGTGGATATGAACTCAGGGCTATTTGTTGATTTGTTGTTTGGTTCAGGCCTTATATTCCCCATCTATTTGGATTTAGGAGTTTTGAGTTCTTATATGTGCTGGTAGTTTCCTCAACTAGAGCACATACATATATCGATGAGGTGATAAAAATATAGTGGTTGGGCGCTTGCTCTTAGCTTTGATGACTCATGGCTTGGGCTGTGACTTTGTCAACTTGGCTTGGGACTGTGGGTTCCCATATACTTTTGGTAAAAATAAAGATCCAAGGAGCATATTTTTAAATAAAACTCAGGCATAGGGCACAGGTTTAGATTTAATTTCTAGGTCATTTCATTTATTTTCAAGTCAAGAGGATGGAGCGAAATGATGAAATGATTTTTGGACAAAAGTGATCAACAAGAACTTGATGAGAAACCTGGGATAAGACACTGGCCAAAAGATTGAAGAAAGCAATAAAGAGAGATAAAAACGTTCTCAAAAGTCCATTACATTTTGGTTGCTAACAGATTCACTTCAAAGGAAATATCAATCATGGGAGTTGGGAATTACTACTAACATAAGTACTTGATGGTATTAGCATAGAGACTAGGTAACCTTTATAGTTTAGCATAGCATACTATATTTGTATGCTTGTTCTCCACTATAGTTTCATATTATTATTCAATTGAGTTAAATTGAGTTAAACTATTTTGGAAGACTACTATATTCCAATTTTTGGGATTGTTTTGCTTACAACATTGATATTTTAACTAATGTGTAAATTTTTGGGATTGTTTTGCTTACAACATTGATATTTTAACTAATGTGTAGTTTTAGGATACTATAATTCTTTGATATTTTTGAGTTGAAGAGGTTTGGCTATGGTGAAATATCATCAAGTTGAGAACTAGTGATTTGATTCTATCATATATAATTTTTTTTACAATGTCATATTTTTTTGTGGGTGGGACATACGAGTGCACCTTCTTTCCATATATTTTTCTTTTGCCTGGGAATAAAGCAAGGGTTGGTACTTGCTTGCTAGCTCTTGGGTTGGCTGGAATGGCTAATGAAGAAGGGGGTGAGGGCTTCACTAAGCAAGAGGCTTCTATATCCTCGACATTTTCACATGTTGATATATATATATATATATATATATATATATATATATATATATATATATATATATATATAACAACAAGTCATTGGCATATGAAGAACGATTTCTATCTCCTTTAATAAGAAATGCAATTATTTTTCTTGAAAATAAAAATATAGTTAGAGTGATCCATAAAAATATCAAAATACTAAGAAATTGATCTAGGAACAAGTCATGAATAAAATATTTTTAAAAATTTCCAATGGAAGGAAAAGAAATAGATTGAGAATCTTTAGAAAATGGAAAGTTGGAAGCCCAACTAACACCAATGTGCATTCAAATCCCATCTATTCCAACAAGTTGGGATCTTCTTGTGAGTTATTTATTGTAACAATATGTAAAGTGGTTTAAAATAACAGTGTAGAGGTAACACACTTTAACAACTACCATTAAGAGGCCATATCCTATGAATTTTTCTTAGGTGTATGCTCTATAACTCATGGGTTAGGGTTTCTCATTCATCAAAACTTAGAGTTGTCCACAGCCACTAATGGTTGTGACTGGAGGAGGGAGTGAGGCTCCCTCCTACATCAGAATTTTGGTTGGTCGTCACAATGGCCCTAGTGGCCCCATCTGAATCAAATCGACAGTAAATCGGGTTTTACCCATTTCTAGGAACCAAACAAGGGAAAGAATCCTAAAAAACGCTTAATCCGGAAACTACGGAAACATGTAATTTAATCACAATTATGGAATCACACAAAGCTGCTCTCCTCGAAGGTCATGTAAAAATCCCAAATATGAAATCACTTCTACCAAAATTGGAAGCTACATATAGTTTATGCAAGACCATGCCTTCATAGGAAAATTCATGGGAATATGTCATACTAAGAAATCCCTCACTTGGTGGATCAGTAAAACCACTTGAAACCTAAAGATCGCATTGACCTCAAGTTGGTTCCAAGGGTTTTTACTCATCTTTCTAACTGAGGACATGGATCGAAGTCTCTCAAATGGGAATGACTTTTACTTTTCAACCTGTTAGGGCTTCACTCTCATCTCCTTGGACAAAAAAATTAGCCCCTAAAAGGAGGATTTCAGCTGTTCTGTTTGGATCTACCTATACTTGTTTCCGAATGAGTTATGGGATGAGAAAATTTTGGAGGGCATTGGTAATACCCTAGGGTCTTTTGTGAAAATCTAGAAAGTCATCGAGCAGGGCTGCTACACCTCTTATGCTCGTATATGTGTATACATGAACCTCTACAAGACCCTCCCGGACTCAATCGATATCACCTACCAAGATAACGAATGGGTACAAACTATGGATTATGAACACATACCCTTTCACTATCTAAGATGCCATGAGTACACCTCTTTCAAGATTGTCCCTTGAATGTCCAGATGCAATCTGTTTAAAACCCCCCATCAAGGGATGCCAAGGTTTTTGAGCAAGTCTCAACAAGAAGGAAACCGTGATGAAACCCAACTCCCCTTCAACCCAATAGAGAAATCAAAACAAACAATGCCTTTGAAACCCTCTCCCACGGTGACGAAGGACGAGACAATGATCCTCATTAGGAAACTTGACCAGAGATGGACCCCAAGTATGACTATGAACCGAACGACAACGCCAAGCATTGCAAAACCATGGATCTGAACTCCTCAGACCCAATCCATGAAGAAGAGGAAATCTAGGAGAATTGTCTTGAACATAACGATTTGGAAGATGGTGATGACATGGATATTGGAAAATTAGATCTTCAATCCATAGAAACTGCCTATGAACGACAAGAGACAAACTCCATCTTATAGTAGCAGGTCCAACTTTTGAAGGATACCCTTGCTCAAAAAAAAATCTACACATAACCAATCTCCAAAGGTAAGCACTATGCTCCATCTTTAAGTATCAAAACTCATTCTTCTCATGACAACTCCAAACCCTCCAGGGAGGACCAAAAAAGAGATCACAGAAGCAACAAGCAACTTCTCCAAGAACTGGGTGAACTTTTGGTTAACTCGGGCCATACTTTCTTGATGACTGGGAAATTTCCCCCAACCCCTCCCCCCCATTTCTCATGAAGATTGTCTCTTGGAATATCTGAGGCCTTAATGGTAAAACTAAACACATTCTTCTTAGGAAAAACCAACCTTAGTCATGTTACAAGAAACGAAATGTCTTAGCAATCTCCTTTCAACCTTAGCCCCTCGCATTTGGTAGGGCTCCCAAGACATTTCTCTTGATGCTCAATGTGCAGCAAGGTGTCTTGCACTCCTCTGGAATCCGACAAAAGTCTCTTTATCAAACATTTTATCAACCAAGCACTCTCTTTTAGCTCACTTTCAGCTTGCAAGTTCTTCAGAATATGACTTTCTCACCAATGTCTATGGCCCCCATTCCATCCAGAACAAACTCCAATTCCTCACCTCCATCCAAAACCTCAAGCCAATCATCGGTAAAAATCATTGGCTCATAGATGGGGACTTCAACATAATTA
>SNQJ01S0119007.1:6721-34163 GCA_010110895.2 Picea sitchensis
TGGGAAACAAACTTGGAAGGTTATAAAAGGATTACAAAAAATGTCAATGAAGATTGCCAAAAGATTTTTGATTTCATTGAAAAAGAGTCAACACATATCAGGACAGATGGCTTATCCGATTCATTAGGAGAAATTGATATTAATAGGTATCAACTGAAGGCAAAAGAGGAATTTGAAGAGAAGAAAGCTGAAATCTCAAATATCAAAATGGTCAATATGGAAGAAATCGAGAAGCTAATGATAACTTCCAGTTCAAAATTGGAAAAAGTTAAGTCTATAGAGAAAACAATTGCAAACCAGTTGCCAGGACTACAAAGAAGTTTCTTCTCATTCGAAGCAAACGAGATACCTGAGGCTCCTAAGGCCTTAGTGAACTTTTTAGAGAAACATGTTCAAGAATCCGAAGCAGATAAAGAAAGTTCTTCGATTCAGAATTAAAACTTTGTACATATTTCTATTTTTAGTATTTTGTAATAAATTATAAACGGTTGACAATAGTTTATGCAACCGAAAGATTAGGAATTTGGTTAGTTACCAACGGAAATTTTGGACAGAAATGTATAAATATAATTTCGAGAAGCTAAAACGGGGCTTCAGAAATTTTGGGAGAAGGCTGATTATTGTACTACCAGTTTTAAAGTTTATCAGATTTGAATTCGAAACAAGATTCTGAATCCTTCCATTTGTGACTATGTTTCTTCCCTTATCTAATTTCATCTGTTAAATATTCCTCTTAATGTATGTTTCTAGCAAATAAATCAATTTGATATTATAGGCAATTGTTGTTTATGGTATTAGATTGGTTTGGATGTTGAATGTGTTACAGTTTTTCCTCTGAGATTGCTTTAGTGATTTTAAGACCTGTAACCTTCTGTTCCTTAATATTTTCTTTTGTTAGAAATCCTGCGTATCTTTCATTATTGTTAACAGAAATATAGGATTCTTTATAGATTAAAGCCTTATATTTCTTTCTGTTGTGTTTCACTGTTTACAATTTCAAAATTTTCACAAACCAGGAAATGGCCTTGACTGCGTATTTATTTTTCTGTGTTAGGTTTTAAAGTTGTTTCATTAACATCTTCTCCGAAAGTTTGAAGTAATCAATCTATAAAAAACCCCTTTAACAAACATATAAAACTCTATCACCCATGACAGTTCCTAACGGTAGACAACCCAACGTAGAACCTAGTCTACAAGATCAAACAAGCATTGCATTAAATCTATTTGACACCATCTTACAAACTGCAACTAATAGAACTGAGTTAGAACAATCGTGGGAAGCGATTGAATGTGACATAACCATCCAGGAACAACGGGAAGCAAGACAGAGACAGTTGAGAAACTGAATCTGATCTAGTTTTCTTGGTTTCTTTGTTTTAAAAGTATTATCATATTTGGATGCCTAGACGGTGTGTTTTATAGCCTTAAAACACAAACTCTGGAACAACAGTGCCAATGCGATGACCCACGAAAGACATTCCATGCTGTTTGAGATGAACAATAGGAAGGGATAATATAACTCTCCGCATATATTGGTTTAATTGGTATTAATGGGAGATCTCCTCGAGCATTTCACTCATTAATGCCAATGTTGACGGTTCTTGCATGACGAGATGTTAGCATCAAAGCTTACTAATTGCATATTTAGAAAGAAGTACGAAGGTGGCGGGGACAGGAAAGAGTAATTAAGGAATGGATAATTATCGAAAGAGGTCGGTTGGGCTTCAAAATAGGGTTACAAGGTATAACCATGAGAGGTGAGGGCCCGACAGTCAAATTGTATGTCTTAGAAGTTTTGAGTGAAAAACACATAACAGGGAAGAGGGAATGATGGGACAATCCAGTGGTCAATTTGTATATCGTGGAACTCTGGGTACTGTTTGCAGGCCACAGAACATTGGAAGTGAAATCATGAGCCCGCCTGTCCGAGAACCCACAATCTAAAAAATGGCTAAGTATGGAATAGGGAAATCGTAGGTCGGACTTGTTTTCGCTAATATATTGAAATTTGTAATAGATATCCAATTACCTGGCAAGATATTTTCTGCATGTTTCTGTACAAGTTGTGTAGTGATATTCAATGTGATAGTCTCGTCGAGCCTTTTTCTTATTAATGATGATTTGTACAGTTGTTGCATGATGAACTATTAGCATTAAACCTTGGTCGTTGCATACTTTGAAAGAAGTGCGAAGGTGGCGGGCATAGGGAAACAATGAATAGGAATTGGATATTTCGTGAACCCGCCAACCCAAGGATCTGCAAAAGAGATTCCAAGAAATGGGAAAGTATGGAAAGCGGTTGAACGAGCTTCAAACTAGGGTGACAAGGGTTCCCTAGGAGACGTGATGCCCCGACGGTCAAATTGTATGTCTCAAAATTTTTGAGTGAAAAATGTGTAACACAGAAGAGGGGATGATGTGGGAGTGCGGCGGTCAATTTGTATTTCGTGGAAGTCTGGGAGATCTCCTTGAGCCTTTCGCTCATTAATGACAATCTTTACGGTTCCTGCATGACGAACTGTTAGCATTACATCTTACTAATTTCATATCTAGAAATAAGTACGAAGGTGGCAGGGACATGGAACAACAATTAAGGAATGGATAATTATCGAAAGCGGTTGGTCGAGCTTCAAAAGAGGGTTACAAGATATAACTAGCAGAGGTAAGGCCCTGAGGGTCAAATTGTATGTCTCGAAAGTGTTGATCGCAAAATGCGTAACACGGAAGAGGGCATGATGGGGCAGTCCAATGGACAAATTGTATATCGTGGAACTCTGGGTACTGTTTGCAAGTCGTGGAACATTGGAAACACAATCTTGAGCCCGCCAGTCCGAGAACCCGCAATTGAAAAAGTGTCTAAGTATGAAATAGGGAAATGGTAGTCTAGACTCGTTTTCGCTAATATATTTAAATTTGTAATAGATATCCCATTACATGGAAAGATCTTTTTTGCATGTTTTTGGACAAGTTGTGTAGGGATAGTCAGTGTGACTATCTCCTCGAGCCTTTTGCTTATTAATGATGATCTTTACGGTTGTTGCATGATGAAATGTTAGCATTAAACCTTTGTTGTTTCATATTTGGAAATAAGTATGAAGGTGGTAGGCACAAGAAACAATGACTAGGAATTGGAGATTTTGTGAACCCGCCAACCTAAGGATCCAAAATAGGGTGACAAGGGTTCCCCAGAAGATGTGATGCCCCAACGGTCAAATTGTATGGCTCAAAAATTTTGAGTGCAGAATGTGTAACACGGAAGAGGGGATGATGTGGGAGTTTGACAGTCAATTTGTATATTGAAGAGGTTTTGGATGTTGTTTGTAGGTCACGAAACAATGGAAGTGAAATATAGAGGAAAACATAATTAATGTGCATTGGGAAGGGTGCAAATGTGGCGGGGATGGAAGGGAGCAATAAATGCTTTGAAACTTTTTGTGAACCTGAGTAGAGTGAAGCTTGCAAGTTGGAGGAGCCTGGGGTGGAATTGTAGATCACAATTTTTTTGGGTGCAAGATGTATATCACAGAACACGGGGAAAAATTGGGTAAGTATGGAAAGGAACGTCAGTCGTTCGGAGTATCGTAAATGACGGTTTAATGCGTGTTAATGGGAGATGTCCTTGATATTTTTTCTTGTTAATGCCAATTGTTTCGTACTAGTTTATTGAGTTGTCACTAGTAAAACCATAATTAATTTGCATTGGGAAGGGAGTGAAGGTGGTGGGGATGGAAGGCAATGATAGATTCTTTGAAACATTTGTGAACCCAGGTAGAGTGAAGCTTGCGAGTTTGAGGAGTCCGGGGTGGAATTGTAGATCACAAATTTTTTTGGTGCAAGATGTATATCACAGAACAAGCGACAAGAGAGTTCGATAGTGCCAACGTTGGAAATCACGGCCATAAAATTGGATAAGTATGGAGAGGAACGATGGTCAGTCAGAATCGTGATGTGAGGATATAGATGGAGATGAATATCTGTCAGTCCGCCAACCCGGGAACCTGAGATCATAGAAAGACGACTAAGTATTTAACCAGAAGGTATAATAGAGGGGAATGCAAAAATGGAAAAATGGGTAAGTATCTCACAAAACAACATCTACTGTTTGTTTATTAATGCCAATATTTTCAAACCTCTAGTGATTTGTCACTAGTAAAAGCATAAATTGCAGATCACAAAAGTTTTGGGTGCAAGATGTATATGACAGAATAGGGGGCATAAGAGTTTGATAGCATTAACCCGTGACCCAGTGGTCAGATAATTGGCTAAGTATTGAAAGGGGTGATGGTTGGTCGGGCTCATGATGTGAAGATATATATGAAGATGAGAATCTACCAATCTTCCAACCCGGGAAGTTGTGATCATAGAAATGCGACTAAGTATAGAACCATAAAGGGATGATAGAGGGGAAGAAGACAAGGGAAAAACAGGTAATTAAAGAGAAGGGAAAAGAAAGGGAGAAACAAACATTTAGTCTCAGCTATGTAATATGCTTGCAGGTCAACAAAGACACCTGAGTTGCCATGTTAAAATAGATTCATTAATTGACTCTATTTATAGGCCCCCGAAGAATGAAAGAAGGACAGGTCCACCCATTTATTTCTTAGGTATAGGGTGGGCACCACAGAACTATGTCCTATCACAGATTATTCTTCCATGTAAAATGTAAGGAGGAAATATAGTAGCTTTTATTTAAATCGAAGTGCTGGGCAGGGAAAAATAAAGCTTTTCGTACATGTTTAACTACGGATCAAAGAGCGTCTTAAATTCTTGTAGAAAGAGGTTGAATTCATCTATCAATAGTTGTACATGAAAATGATTCAATTTAATATATATATATATATATATATATTAAAGATTGGAAAACACTATACAAAAACCTCAAATATTTTAAATTCAGTTAAACTGGGTTACACAATACAATTGAGATTATTTCCCAAAATAGCTCTCTTGAAATAGTTCAACACATATTCTCTGAAATTTGAATGCGTTTTCCATAATGACTGCGATTGGGACTCTCGCAGACCGAAAAACCAAATATGTACAAGAATCAAGCATGTCGATAGTCTTTTATAGATTTCATCTTGATCATCAAATGCTTTCCTGGTTAAAAACAACAAGTTGAATATCAATTTTAGGTCTTGGAATTCATGGGTGCTGCGAGCTAGATCTATCCCAACTTCGTGAATAGTTTGTCTCTTCTAGATATGGCCTGCCTGGATTATCTTTTTATTCAACATTCCATACTTTGATAAGTGTTAATTTCCCTCTATCATAAAAAACATGGGGTTTAAGGTGCCTTCCTTGTAATGTTCTTGTTCATCCACATCTGAGACAACTTAGAGATGCGATTCGGGCCCAATTCAAAGACGAGGGAGTGGTTTTATGTGATGACAGATTTGGGGGAAAAAAATTCTGTTAGCCAACAAAAGATGAGACAAAAAATTCAAGTATCTTGTGACTGGTATTATCCCTGTATTCGATCGTTTGTTTGGTTGAAAGGCCTGCCTGAAGATTTGTATGTTGAATTTCTTTGTTTTATTGCTATAAATTGGAAGGGACATTCAAGTCACCTGCAAAATGATACTTTGTTGAAGTATATAGCTTCTTCCAACAACACAGATTTGACAATTGTATCAAATGCTGTAGATCACATTAGAATATATATTTTGTCATAGGAGTGGCACATATCGTGGCTCACAAAATGGTATAGAATATTTAGAAGTGATGCCAAATATTACTCCATGCCTGAATATACTCAGAAGTAAATTATAAATTTGGATCCTCACGAAGGTGAGAAACTGTATGAGTGGTTAAATCAACATTCTAAAATTATAGAACCTTCTATCTCAAAGTTGTAACAAACTTGAAAGAAAACCAACTTCTATCTCAAAGTTTGTTGAGCAGCCTTCGGATGTAGTAACAGATTTGACATACAATCAAATTTAGATCACGACTGGTACTAATGTCAAGTTTATCAAGTCGTGACCCCAGGCTCCAGGTAGCTTCAAATTCAGGCATCCACACTGGTGGTGACTCCAGGTAGCTTCATCTTCAAGCATCCACACTGGCGGTGACTCCAGGCTCCAGATAGCCTCAACATTGGAAATTGACACTGGCAGTGGCAATGGGAATAGTGCCATCGACTGCAGGGAAGTAATGCGGTGAACAAGTAGGCCTGTCATTGTCAAAGCACTTAGACTGTAGGGTTTCCAGACCTCCAAAGGAGCATCGAATTTAGTGTTTCTTTTTCACGACAATTACAATGTTGGTGTGAGTCCAAAAATCTTTGGAGGTTGGGTGTCCTATGCGATGATGACCTCGACATTAGGTGCATGTCAAACATTTATTTTATAGACATTGCAGTGTTAATGAAATTTCCATAGTTGACGACGGGTCGATTAAATTTCCACAAGCAATATTAATTGTGTAAGTAATTAGCATCCTTGAAGGACGTGAATCCTAAACAATGCCTAAATTTTTTCGACCAACTATGTGTTAAAAAAATATATTATTTTGTATTTAAAAAAAATAAGAAATTGTATTTTCTATGTCTAACATTAGGTTGCACACATAAACATTTTTAAGTTAACCGAAATTAATATATAGTCAACTCGGATCCCTAGAAGCGATAAAACTCCCTAGAGCTAGTTTATTTCCATCATGTTGGTTGGGATAGAAGGATCCACCACCAGAAGAAGGGAACAAGCTAGGAATAAAAGCACTTGTGAAAACACAAGATAGGGATGGAAGCACTCTACGACCAGGAAGGCACTTTTTGCTTATGAACCTGTGATCCTGATGAACAATTTGAGAGACATTTGCGGCGAGGCCATGGCAATTTATTTGAGTTAGACAAGTCAATACTTCAAGCATCAAACAACTTCTGTTTTTTTCAAATATCAGATCTAATGCAACAAAATAAATACATTCTCCTTATTTAAAGCACGAGAAACAACATGAAGATTGATATTCGGTGGAAATAGCTCTAGAATATCTACTACATCAAGGTCTCTTATAAAGAATGAAACAAAATCATTACATGAAGGTGGTAGTAAAAGGTGATCTTTAGAAACCAAATGATTACCTGAATACATCAAACTTACTGCAGAGGGTGGTAGTGTAAAGTAATATTTAGAAAGTGTTGCAAAGTCCATAGTCCAAAATTATTTCCCATTAAATTTTCCCAGTTACTCGTCGATGCAGGAATCATAAAATTTTGAGAGCCTCGTTCCCTTATTATATACCCACCTTCAAACACTAGGAGAATATTCTTGCAAAGAGTGGTAAGCTCTTCGACCCAGATGCAATTATATGCATAGGAATAGTGAAAAAGATGTGCAGTAGTGATAGAAAGTTGATTGTATGTCAAGCCTGTTACTACATCCAAAAGTCAGTGAATTTTTTTTGACAAAGAAGCTGACTTTCTGTCAAGTCCGTTACCACACCCAGAAGTAGCTCAACAAACTTTGACACAGAAACTTCTGTAATTTTAGGATGTTGATTCAACCACCCATACAGTTTCTCACATTCGCGAGGATCCAAATTTATAATATAATTTTGAGTATATTCGCGCATGGAGTAATATTTGGCATCACTTCCGAATATTCCAGACCATTTTGTAAGCCACGATATGTGCGACTGCTCTGACGAAAGATAAATTCTGGTGTGGTCTGGAGGATTTGATACACTTGCCAAATCTGTGTTGTTGGAAGAAGCTATATACTTCAACAAAGGATCATTTTGCAATTTATTTGAGCCAGACAAGTCAATATTTCAAGCATCAAGCAACTTCCATTTTTTTCAAATATTGGATCTACTGCAACAGAAGAAATACATTCTCCTTATTTAAAGCATGAGAATCAATAGGAAGACTAATATTCAATGGAAATAGCTTTGGAATATCTACTACATCAAGGTCTCTTATAAAGAATGAAACAAAATCATTACATGAAGGTGGTAGTAAAAGGTGATCTTCAGAAACCAAATGATTACCTGAATACATCAAAATTCCTGCAGAGAGTGGTAGTATAAAGTAATCTTCAGAAAGTGTTGCAAAGTCCAAAGTCCAAAATTCCTTCCCATTAACTTTTCCCAGTTACTCGTCGATGCAGGAATCATAAAATTTTGAGAGCCTCGTTCCTTGATTATATACCCACCTTCAACCACCAAGAGAATATTCTTGCAAAGAGCGGTAAGCTCTTCGACCCAGATGCAATTATATGCATAGGAATAGTGAAAAATATGTGCAGTAGTGATAGAAAGTTGATTGTATGTCAAGCCTGTTATTACATCCAGAGGTCGGTGAAAAAAGTTTGAAAAATAAGCTGACTTTCTGTCAAGTCTGTTACTACATCTAGAAGTCCCTCAAAAAACTTTACATAGAAACTTCTGTAATTTTAGGATGTTGATTTAACCACCCATACAGTTTCTCACATTCGTGAGGATCCAAATTTATAATTTAATTCTGAGTATATTCGTGCATGGAGTAATATTTGGCATCACTTCCGAATATTCCAGACCATTTTGTAAGCCACGATATGTGCGACTCCTCTGACGAAAGATAAATTCTAGTGTGGTCTATAGGATTTGAAACACTTGCCAAATCTGTGTTGTTGGAAGAAGCTATATACTTCAACAAAGGATCATTTTGCAGGTGACTTGAAAGTCCCTTCCAATTTCCAGTAATAAAAAAAATAAGTTCAACATACAAATCTTCAGGCAAGTCTTTCAACCAACCAAAGGATTGAATACAGGGAGAATACCAATCATAAGATACCTGGATTTTTTTTGTCTGAGTTTCTATTGGCTAACATAATTTTTTTTTTCTCAAATCTGACATCACATAAAACCATTCCCTCATATTTCAATTGGGCTTGAATGGAATATCTAAGTTGTCTCACATGTGGATGAATAACAACATTACAAGGAAGGCACCTTAAAGCCCAAGTTTTTGATGATAGAGGGAAATGAGAATAAGTATTTAAAATGAACGTTGGAGGATGATAATATAATCTTCCGTAAATCTTGGTTTAATTCGTTTTAATGGGAGATGTCCTTGACATTTTCACCTATTAATGACAATCTTTTCGAATATGTGTGGTGAGTTGTCACTAATAATGGCATGATTAATGTGCATTGGGAAGGGTGCAGAAAAATCTTTGAAAGTTTTGTGAACCTAGAAGCTCGAGAAATCGCGAATCTGTGACAACATGAGGTGAAGAATCGACTAAGTATGGAAAGGCGGGGCATAATGCCTTAAAAAAACTAAAGTAAGCATTTTTTTTTCCGAGTTCAAGATCCATAAAAAAAAAGTTCAGATCCCATAATATTGACCTCTTCCAATTCGATACTAGGCGACTGGAGTGCATCTAGGGTGCCTGTGAGAAAATATAATTCTTTGATGAAGACTTGTTTGTATTGCAACATGTGACAATAATTGTGTCTTGATAGTATTTAAAATGAACACTGGGGGATGATAATATAATCTCCCGTAGATCTTGCTTCAATGCATTTTAATCGAAGATGTCCTCGATATTTTCGGTTATTAATGCCAATGTTTTCGAACCTGTGTGGTGAATTGTCACCAATTAAAAGAATAAGTAATTTTGCATTGGGAAGTGTGAAAATGTGGCGGGGATGGACGAGAGCGATAAATGATTTCAAACTTTTTTGAACCCAGGAGTCCGTGAATTCACGAATCTGGGACAACAAGAGGTGAATAATCCACTAAGTATGGAAAGTCGGTGCAGTCAGACAGACGAGGAAAGACTCATTGTAGGTAGAGTGAAGCTTGCGATTTCGACGAGTCCAGGGTCGAATTGTGGATCACAAAATTTTTGGGTGCAAGATGTATATCACGAAACAAGGGGCATGAGAGTTCGATAAGGCCAATTCGGGAACTCGTGGCCATAAACATTAACAATGGGAAAAACATTCTCAGCTATGGAATATAGCTGGACCTCGACAAACTCGGGTTCAAGTACAAAGAGAATTTGTTTATATTTATTCAAATACTAGTCATATTATTTTATTTTAATAGTATTTTTGTGGCCCAAATGTAAATCATTTTCCAATTTGAAGGGTGTTTTCGGCTCACAAAGTTTGCTGAAACACATAGGCGATAGAGAAAATATGAGTTAACATTTCCATATGCAAGCATATTCTCAAATATGACAAACTGTAATATATGCACAATATAAAGAGGGACATGATGTCAATACCTTTGTGGATGACAGTGGGCTAGCACAATATTGCATTCTTACTATGATGATGCCGTACAAAAACTAAAATAACCAACAATCTTTTGCCAATTCAAGATGGACACAAAAAAATCACCAGATCCCATAATATTCGCCCATTAATGCATTTTAATGGGAGATGTCCTCGAGCTTTCTGCTTATTAATGCCAATCTTTTCGACCCTGCTTGGTGAGTTTTCACTAGTAAAATAATAATTAATGTGCATTGGAAAGGAGGGAAGGTGGTGGGGATGGAGGGGAGCGAAAAATGCTTTCAAACTTTTATGAACCCTGGAGTCCGTGAACCCACGAAACTTTGAAGACTCGACTAATTATGAAAAGTCGGGATGGTCAGACGTAGTCATAATAGGTAGAGTTAGGCTTGTGAGTTCGAGGAGTTTGGGGTCAAATTGTATATCACCGAAGTTTTGGGTGCAATATGTATACCCCGAACACGGGGCATGAGTGTTCGATAGCACCTACCTGTGAACCCGCGGCCATAAAATTGGCGAAGTATGCAAACGAACCACGATCGATCGGACTCGTGACGTCAAGATATAGATGGAGATGAGGATTTTTCAGTTCTCCACCTCGGGAACCCGCAAGCATATAAACATGACTAAGTATAGAACCATAAACAAATAATAGAGGGGAAGAAGAAAAAGGAAAAACGGGTAAGTATAGAAGAGGAAAAAGAAAGGGAGAAAATAAATTTATCCCTCACACAACAACAATTAGTCTGATAATTATGAAGCCATAGAAACACATTAACTATGGGAAAAACATTCTCAGCTATGAAATATAGTTGGAGCTCGACAAACTCTTCTTCAAGTCCAAAGAGATGTTTTTTATATGTATTTCAATATTTTTCATATTATTTTATTTTAATAGTATTTTTGGTGGCCCAAATGTAAAACCATGTTCCAATTTGCATTTATCAAGTGGAGATGTGTTTGTGAAGACACATTTCCTTGAACCACAGTCCAGGGGATGGAAAAAGCAATGTCGACTATTTGTTGAGCAGAGATTTGTTGAAGATTAAGCAATATATTTACAAGTGCATTTATTATTTGCAGAGTATCAATATGATTTCTTTCATGATCTTTGCCTATTCTTCTGAATTCACTTGCCATATATTTGTCAACCTTTTCCATGTACGAGGCACAATATGATGCCGTGGCATATGCATTGAGGACATACTATGCATTTGTATTTGCATTCCACATAACTGGCTGGTACTTGGAGAAACTGTTGTTCCATATATGTAAAAATTTTCATTTAAGGAAAACTATTGGTTGTTTAAGTGTAGATTGTATGCATTGGATGTACTCAACTTCTGTTAGATTTAGCTCTACCAAGAAGTCTTGGAAGCTCATTAAGTCATCAAAGTCTCATTGTTCTAGAAATGAGAAAAAAGATTTAGATTTCTCAATGAGAACATTGTCCTCCAAACTAATTGGCTCTATAATTCTTGTTGTTCTCATTGGTGGCACAAGGAATTTGTATTTGAAATGTGATTTTTTTTCATTTTTTACAGCTTCTTGTATGATAATGTCTATGAACTTTGGCAAGCCCTGGATTCCAAATGATCTATGCTGCATGTCATGTATTTGTCCAGAAAATTCTCAATCTATGAGATGTTTTCATTTCCATAGACCAGTGCACCTTCTATCCACAACAGTGCGTGGCCATGCCCACTCCCTCTATTCTAGAATTCGGTCACAAAACAATAGCCCGATAGTAGTCACAAAACAGTTCCTCCTCAATTCACTCACTCATTTTTTGTTTGCTTCTTGCTCTTGTTTGCTTCAAGTTTCCAAGGTTTAAGTCCTGCATCTGCAGTTGGCCCTATTGTTGCACTTTGCACCATTGGGATTCTGCATCTATGATTGGAACTGCGTTTATGGAGTTCCACATTGACGGGTAAGTTTCGTTGCCAAGGTTTCACTCAAACATATGGTTTTCAGGAACCAAAAAATATGAGGAGAACATTCGATTTCCTTTTTTATATCTCACTATGGGTGCAACAAAGGTGGATTATGTGCCCAACATTGAGATTCAAATGGGAACAAGAAATATTGGAAGGGAATAGAATGAAAAAAATGCACCAAACGTATTGTTTTCACACAAGAACAAGACAACATCACACTCCTATTTCTTTGGAAAACATATCATTTCCAAGAATAGAAAATGATCTAAGGATCTAAGAGTGAATCTATTTCCATTGAGAGGTGCCTTTCGAATAATGTATTGCCGAGAAGGGGTGCCACTTCACGACATATGATCTAAGAGAGACCGTTCATATTCCATATCATGTGGATTCTTTCCAAATCTCCTAATGTGTAATAAGTTTAATGATAAAATGAGATTTGATTGAATGGTTACAATACACAAATGTGTGAAGTGTTGGCACATATAATTATAAATAGATCTCCTTCATATTATATATGGAAAACACAGGAGGAGTTACCTCCAACTCCAGAGGGAGTTTTGATGTTTTCCAGCTTCCTGGTTTAATGAGGGATCCTCGATATATCAAGTATGGTCCAAAATGACTTAGCATGATCAAAATTTACCTATGTTTATGTGGGTAGAGGCATCCATGACTATAGTGTATGCTAATGTTTGGGAACAAAAGTTCTCGAGGAACATGACTCTCAAGGAGGCCTTCAATGGAGTGAATCCTGAGGTTGGACAATTCAAGATATCTGGGGTGTCCAATACACATTCATGTACCCAAGGAGAAAGGACCAAACTAGACCCTCCATGTAGAAAGAATTTTATGTTTGTGGGGTACAATGAGTCTCTGAGGAATATTGGATCTACATAGGTCCAAGGCAGTGTGAGTGAGAGGCAGGGGAAGAGATGGTACCTTTGAGGAGGAGGTAATATACCTCGGAGATATTTGTGCTATACCCGCATCTATGAACCACATCATTGATTCTAAACCTTCAAGTTATGAGGAGGCGCTCGAGTCATCTAGTATGGAGAGATGTTGTGATGGAGGAGTATCAATCCACCATGAATAATGATAATGTGGGATATTTTTTTCTGAGACATGAGGGGAAGTTTACAGTGACTTCCAAATGGATCTATAAGATCAAACAGCAACAATTGATGGAAAGAGCATAGAAACTAGAAGCAAGTTTGTTGTTAGATGATTCTCTCAGGTGGAGGGGATGGATTATGAGGAGACATTTTCTCATTTGCTTGATACACTTCTATTCAGATGATTACCACTACAGCATGGGTTGAAACTACATCAGATGGATGTAGAACAATTTCTCAATGGAGATATTGGAAGAAATATACATCGAGAAAACAGATGGTTTTAGTCATACATGAAGAGGAGTCTCATGTGTGTGGGATGAAGAAATCCACATGGACTCAAGGAGACACCTCGAGCTTGGTATGCAAGGATTGATGGACACGTGATGATTTGGGCCAGGTATTTTAATCCCAACTTTATTACTACAAGGTATTAATGGTGGCAGAGGCCTTGATTACGGTCCTCGTTGATGATTTATTCCTCACCGTTACATAGAGCCTTATTATTGAAGATACAGAGGTATCGTTGGCCTCTCGAGTTACAAGATAAAAGGACCTTGGTATGATTCACTACTTCTTGGGACTAGTTGTGTGGTAGAGAAGCATTAGAGATCTTCGAGTTAGGGGAAGTACCACAGTTGAGATATTGAAGAAGTTTGAGATCTTGAACCAAGCATGTGCCTATACAAATGATAGCCGAATGGAAAAGCTATGTTTGTCTTCTTTAAGATTCCGGCGGACGATCTGACTCCATACAAACACTTGATTGGATCATTGATGTATCCTGTCAACACCGGAATATATATTTTCTATGCATTGAGTGCATATCAATTTATGAGACAATCAAGATGAACCTAGGTGTTGTGAATCATGTGTTGAGATACCTGCAAGTCACAATTGGACATTGTTTGAGATATACTTCCAGTATCGATATAATATGGCATGAATATATTGACTTTGATTGGAAGGGAGCAGAATGAGAAAAGAAATTTTTCAACCTCACCCACACACTCTAAAATTAAATTATCCACCCTCTTACCAGAATCAGTGTTCAAGGGGTGCAACCTACAATAGGCTCCAAAATCAATGTTCAAGGGGTGCAACCTACAATAGGCTTGAAGTTATATCTCGTCCATAATTTTAGCATTTCATTGCTCATTCTTCTTTGTGGGAATCAACCTACTAGTGCCAAGTTTTCCATTTCCATAATTTCATTAATCCTTGTATTTTCTCCCAAGAGAAAGTTGACTAGATCCTACATTTTTTTTACACATTTATGGTATTTTTTTTTCCCACCCCTCAAGACAATATGACCCTAATCTCTCTAAATTAGGTTTAAGAGTGCCAATCAAGTGATCCAATTCCAGAAATTAAATTAAAATTTTGAGTTTGCCATTTTTGAGTTAAATATAACAATTCTTTAGAGTTAAATATAACCTTATAATTAGATAAAAATATATATCTTTTATGTATTACTATGAAGATCAATTTTATTACACCATTAATTAAAAAGATAATATGTTTTAATTTATAAATTGATTATTAATCATAAGATGTTCATGTAACATAAACATTAAAATAATGGTTATCTATCTATATATATATGTAAATAGGAGATCCACATTTTAATTTGATTTATCCAAAGGTAGAGGGCTCAAATTTTTCTAGGTGTAAATTTTTAACCTTTCCTCAAATTTTACAATCTAAAAATGTTTACATATAGAGATTTAATCCATCTAGAGAGATTTAATCCCTTTAGAAGATATGAGCAAAGGAGCTAGAGTTATGGAAGATATTAACCGCCCTTTATCTCCTTCACTAGGGCTCAAATATTAGACTATGAAGGCATACCCTTTCACTGTCACCACTGCCATGCCGATGGAAATATCCTCAAAGACTTCCCTCAGCCTATGCGTGGTCGCTCCTCATCCTCACGGATACAGGAAGCATGCCTCCACCAACAAGGCCTCAACCCCTCTCCTTTGACCTCCTCGTCCACTTCCTCCTCCCACTCCCATCACTCACTTGAAAGAAACTCACCGGGAGTACAGCTTATACTTCCATGACCTCAGGCTTGATGTCAAAAGTAGGACCATACCAACATGATTTAGGACGAACAACCCTACAAGCACATGATCCTTCTCCTCCACTCCTCTTAGGTACACTTCTTGCCTCCCCCCCCTAAATTATTTTATAAATTTACATTTCACCATCCCACTTCATGTTCGTGATCCCCTTCGGGCTTTCAAATATCTCAAGATAGACTATCCACTCACACTGTTCTCCCCCCCATCCCCTCTCGCTCATCGAGGCCCTCCCCCCCTCCCCTTTCTCCATCACAGATCCCCTCTTCTTCCCCCCTCCCCGACCCACTCCTCACCTCCTCCCCAAAGAAACCTTCTCGGTCTGCTTGAAGAATCTACTATCCTCTTCCAACTTAGGAATAGAACCATTCTCATCCCTCCTACAAAAAAATCAGGTTTAGGCCTTGACCCAGTTGAGCACTCAAAAAAAAGGGAGAGGCCACACCTCACTACTATCAAAAGCTCAATCCAAGGCACATATAGATATTGCATCTGGTCATCAACAGTCAATTTTTGAGGAACTTAGAGAAGCGCATACCCCTGGGAGGGTTACCCCATGAAAATACTCTCCCTCAACTGTAGGGCAAGACCTCACAAAAATATGCCCTGAAACAATTGATTTTCCTGCATCAACCAAACATTATACTTCTACAAGAAACCATGATAGACTCCACATCTATCTCTGCTACCCTCACCTCACTACTCCTGGGCTGGACCTTCCTAGGACTCGATTAAACCAACCAATCGGGGGGCCTGGCTATGGGATGACGCATAAACTCTATCAAACTCCTAAATTCTTGGGCACTCAACTCATGTTAGGGATCAACATCTTTGTGGAAGGCCTTGGCAAAGAATTCAAAATTCTAAAGATCTATGGCCCCTACCTAGACATACTTCCCTTTTGGGAAACTCTCCTCAAACTAAATCTACTGAAGGCTGAAAATCTAATCCTGGGCAGTGATATCAACTTCTCACTAGGGGAGGCAGAAACATGGGGCCCCACAGCATGCCCAGACCCTCTCACCACTAGACTCACTCACTTGCTATCTTCTAGTGGGCTCCTGGACATCACAACTAGGAAAATTCTCCCAACTTGAAGGAATATGTGCTTAGGGGAAGCAAGAGTGGAAAAATGCATTGACCATTTTCTAGTAGAAGAAACCCTATTGGAGGAAGATTTTCAAGTCAGACAATGGATTGGGGAAGGTGGAATTTCAGATCATTGCCTCGTCTAGCTAGTACTATAAGGTGGGCCAAAAAAACCTCCTTCCCCCTTCAAATTCAATGCAACTTGTATTGAAGACAAAATATTTCGAGATTTGGTAAAAAATAATTTGAGTCCCTTTGACTTAAGAACATGAACCCCAATGAGGGTCCTTTTTGCCAAAAATCTCAAAACAATCAAGGCATTAACCATTCCTTAGGCAAAGGAAAAAATATAGAATGAGGAAAGAGAACTTCAAGCCACAAAATAACAACTAGAATCCTTCTATCAGGAGGCATACAAGGGCCTACTCACATACATCACAAAAAATAGTATAAAAACATTGGAAGCTCATCGCAAAAAGCGCTTGGCTGAACAGGAAGCAACTTGGAGACTAAAAAGTAGGGTGATTTAGCTTGAACAAGGAGATGAAAACACCAAATTATTCCATGCATTTCCAAAGGATGAAAATCCTCAAACACCATCTGGAATATGAAGGATCTAGAAGGAAGAACACTATCTACATTCCCATAACTGGCAGAACTAGAGAAAAACCATTTCAAAACTCTTTACAAAAGTGAATCCATCACTCCATTCCACTCAAAATTCAGTGCTTCTAAACTAAAAGAAACTATTGGAAGCTTCCAAAAATACAAAAATAGGGATGGATGGATGGACAATTGAATTCTACTAGCCTTTACAGATACCCTAGGTGCATACCTCCTTGGGTAGTGGAAAAACAAGGCTGAATGGTGATACATCCCACCTTTCAACTGTCACGGCCTCAATCCCCAAAGGACGAACCCACATCCGAAGACTTTTCGACCAATTTTGTCTTTTCAATTGTATTTACAAAATTATCGCAAAGATTATCTCCAAGTGCCTCAAGCCTATCCTTTTCGGAGGTGATCTCAAAAGAACAATTTGGCTTCCTAAATGGATGACAGATACATGAAGCTATTGGAGTGGCACAAGAAGGACTACACAACCTAAAGTCCCACCGCTCAAAAGGAGTAGTGTTAAAAATCGATCTTTTAAGTGCTTTTGATCGAGTAAAATGGTCCTTCATCAAACTACTACTCACACATCTAGGGTTTGAGGTTCCTTTCATCAGATGGATAATGGCCTGTATCTCCTCTGTAACCTTAGCAGTACTAATAAATGGAGCATCTTCCCCTTTCCTCACCTCTGAGAGAGGGCAAGACTAAGTTTTCCCCTCTCCCCTCTGCTCTTCCTCCCTAGTGGTAGAGGACAGCGAGACTAATCTCGGCAAAAAACTCGGGAGACTTCAAAGGCATAAAAACTTCTCCAAATTTCATAATCACACATCTACTCTTCATGATGACGTACTAATCTTGATGGTAGACGAAGATGTCAAGACCCTAGCAGAAATCCTCCATCTCTTCCGGGATGGTAAAGGGATGATCATAAATTCACAAAAATCCACCTTGTCCCTTACTATACTTGACGATTCTACAACAACCCTCTACAAGACACTCTTCCCCTTCCCTCTACAAGACCTCCAACAAGGAATCAAATATATGGGGTTCCAGCTAAAAGTGAAAAATTATAAAAAAGGGCGAAATTTTGGCTAGTATCTAAATTAGATAAAATACTTTATCTTTGGAGCTTCCACTGGCTCTCAAGTGCATGAAGATTGACCCTCACCAAAATGGTACTTGAAGTCATTCCAGTTTACTAGATGTCTCTCTTCTGGATCCCAAAAGGCACACTTGAAAAAATTCGAAGGCTCTACTTCAGATTCATTTGGTCAGGAATGAAGGACCATTACACCTTACCCTGGGAAAAATGGGAACTACTAGCCAGACCAAAATCCCTGGGAGGATGGGGGCTAAAAAGCATCTTCACTTTTGCAAAAGAACTAGCGACCAAATCCAGTTGGAGACTAATCAACACAAACAACCTTTGGACACATGTCCACTCAAAAATACATACTTCATGGAATGATAGAATACTGGATCAGATGGTCAAACAAAACAACATCAAACTGCTCCATAATATGGAAGGACTTGATGATGGCCTTCCATATAATTAGAGATGGACTAACTGGAAAATCAGAAAAGGAGAAAAATTACGTCTTGGATCAGATCCTTGGCCAGGCAGTGGGACTAGCCACACACTCTCACAGGAACTTCGGGACCACCTACATGCATAGGGACTCTACAAAATCTCTCAAATCGTAGACCCGAGCATTACAGACATTTGGCACCAAGGCCGGCTTACAACAGAGACCATTGGACTAAATGGTGAATTAAAACAACAATGGGAAATCTATCTGTTTACACTCCCAAGGTCAAACATAAGACTCTTGGATAGTGAAGATGAGATGGTCTAGTAGAAAGCCCCTCATGGTGTGTACACACCAAAAATAGGATACACAACCCTCAGTGTTGACCTCCTATGAGAAGAACCACACTGGTGGTTGAGGAGACTTTGGAAACTAAAAACACCATTAAAAATAAAGCTCTTCACGTGGACAACATTATCAAATAAGGTCCCAACTTGGAACAAAATGCAAAAATGCAAAAAAAAAAAAAAAAAAAAAAAAAAAAAAAAACACAGTTATATCTACTCATCAATGCACTTTCACTAAAAAAGTATGGAAGGAAGAAACACTCATCTTACAAAAAATCCTTACATGGAATGGGCATACACTTGACTCTACTTGGAAGAATTGGCTAAATGTTACCCCACAAAACCTGAAAAATTCTCTGCCACTACTAATAAATTGGGGAATTTGGCTAGCCCGTAATAAATCTATATTTCAGGAAAAATTCACGTCACTAGAAATTGTAGCAGCCCAAAGCCTCACCATACTTGATCAACTCTTGAAGGAAAAGACTGCTCACAAATCTTTTCTCCCACCCTCCCCATCCATAAACCACTCCACGGCTTGGGCATTCTTCGACAGGGCATCACAAAACTCTCTATGTGGGGGAGGCATCCACCTTCACTTCTTAGACACTCACTCCTTCAAGATAAAACTGGGACTTGGGAATGGCACCATCAATTTCGAAGAACTGATGACACTCCTCCTACTTCTCAAACTAGCAAAATAATTTCATTTGAAGGCTTTACAAATATTTTGGGATTCTATGACTGTAATAAAATGGGCACACAAAACCTATCTTGACACAACATTTTTGTATATTAAGAGAGGCCTTTATCTTTGTTGAATACTTTTGACTCCTTCTCTCTCTTCAACAAGTCTACAGGAGCAGGACTACAATATCATATCAGTTGTCCAAAGATGGGCTCATCTTAAATTTTGGTTAATGGCACTTCACATAAACAAAAGAAGATACATAACAGAGTTACTACCACATGCCTTTCATTTAATATTATACAACCTCCACAACATGATAAATATTCAAAAAAATGTATCTCTGTGTCTATCAGACATCAACAATATATATTCCTATTTTTTCTGGGAAAGCAAATTTTTGTAATATTCAACTACTCTATACATAGAACTGAACAACTTCGGGAAGAAAATGGTATACCATCATCTGATCCGCTCAGATATCAACAGATCAAAATTTTATGGTGCAAACCATCACACTTTCTACATCCTCACAAATGTGCTAATACAACACCTACAAAATGTAATTTTGTCTCTTTTTTTTTTTTTTTTTTTTTTTTTTCGGGGGAAAAAAAAACCATCCCTTTAAATATGAGCCATCAATCTCAAATCGGGTGAAATATGAGTTGTTGATGTAAGATCCATTGACGATCAATGATCAACACTTGATCTAGGTGGATATCGGTGGCCACCCACCTTTTTCGGTGGCTCAAAACAACTTTCTAATAAGCCATTTGATAATTTATATTTTTAGCAGTTTTAGGGTCTTGAACTTCAGGAGCCGTTTTGAGACCCTAAGCGACATTTTGGGGTATGTTGAATTTGCAAAATTTCATCATGAAATTTTATTGGCTGATTATTCCTCGGATAGATATTTCCAATGGTCTATCATGCAGCCTAAAACATAGATCATGTGCAAAGATTCACGACCACAGGAAGTTGATGTCTTGACTTACCCAAATGGGGCCCCACACATGACTTTTGGCTTCATCTCCTAGGGACAGGTTTTTTGGATGTTTAGGGTTTTGAAACTCATGTTTGTTATAAGGGCCAGAGAACCTCATTGTAATCATCTTCTTGAATGAGTGCAGCCGTCACATCTCTCTGAGGAGATAAGCCACCACCATTCCAACAAGCTTGTTTTCAGCGCATTTTATAGTTTCATCTTATTTCCTTATTGAATGAAAAGCGGTTTTACTGTACATCTTTGTTATTTTGTGTTAAACATTTTTAATAATCTATATTCATTACATTACGCTATTAAAATCCGGATCGATGGTATGGGCGATCGCTCCTTGTAGATCTTAATGCATGTCCCCAAGGGTGCAGTACAAGATTTGGGTCTCGAGCTTGCGTTTTGTGAGACAAAATCTCTCACACACCTAAGCAACTTCTCATGGAAGGATAAAAAGAAAGATAGCCGGGATGAGATCCTTTCAAGCGTTGATTGAGGCCTACTGTGAGCGAATGATGGATAATTTCAGCGCCACCAAATCCTTGGCGACTTACCAACTTGATGACACATCTTCCGGAGGCACCACCCCTTGAAGGTACAAATAAAATTCAATAATCCTCACCTAAGGTACCTTTGCATTGTCGGATCAATCACTTGTCGATCCGACCCAGCAGCTGCCCAATGGGTAGTCTGTTAGAGAATGAAGGAGATCAAGTGAACGATCCAAAATTTCTCCACAAGGGCTATCCATCTAATATCACCCTTGCGGAGCCCAATCATGCCGGTCTGAGAGATGGAACTGACGAATTTGCGTATTGATTATCGAGACTCTAAATAAAATCCACAGTAAAATCGGTGTCAGATTCCCGAGATGATGACCTCCTTGATCAACTCCTAGGGGCCAAATACTTGATGAATTGATCACAGTCACGGCTACCAGTCTGATGAAACAGAATGATGGATGTATGGAAGATTGTCGCCTTCAAGTCAAAGGAAGACCTTTTGAATGGTTGGTCATGCCCTTTGGTCTAACAAGCACTCAACCACTTTGATGATGAGGATGATGGATGATATCTGTGACCATTCACACATACTTTTGTAGTGGTGCATATTAATTCTCATTATAACAAGACTTGGGCCGAGCACTTACAACATATTCAGTAGGTTACGCACACCCTGCTTGGCGGCCTGAAGCTATATGCCAACTCGGGAAAATGATCATGGGCATGGGCCGGTACATTACATGACCATCACATTTGATAAACATGGCATACATGTGGATCGAGCCAAGATCCAATTCATTCGTTATTGGCCAACCCCGGCCACACTCACTGAGCTTTAAATATTCCTAGGCTTGGCCATTTTTTTATCGCAGGTTCGTGTTGGGTTTGTTCCATATTGCATGGGCCCTTAGCCAAATAACCGAGGGTGGTGGTAGGAGTGAAATTTTTTGTGTGGGGTCGGCCCCCAACAACAAGCGTTGATGATTTGAAGCAATGCTTGTGATCAACCCTAGTACTTTCACTACAGAACACAACAACCTTTGAGATTGAGACCGATGCTTGAGACTATTGTTGTGGGTGCCATTCTCACACAACATGACCACCCCATGGACTATAATAGTCGACATTATCATATTTTGTCTGTAAGTACTCTACTTACAAAAGAAATGTACTCCATTGTACAAGCCCTCACAGCTAGTGGAGACATTACATTCTTGGGAGGAAGACGGTGATCATCCACATTGATCATAAGCCACTACAGGTCAAAGCGGACCTGAGAGAAAATTGCGAATGACCCATGCATCAAAAGTGGTCCATATACTTGCAGCAATTCCACCTCAACATAAAATTATAAAACATGGAGAAGCGCAACCATGTTCTTTGATTGCCTCAACAGAATACCGATCGACACTCACCACACAACTAGACTCCTGCGGCCATGAGAACTCTAGATGGCCCAAACTCTATGAGATAGGCCGGACTTAGCCACCACTTACCAAATGTTGTGTGCAAAGGAAGTTGTCGATAACTTCCATCTTCGGGGATGGGTTGTTGTGTCGTTTGGAAACCATATATAATGTTCCCTCAAGTGGCGAGAGAAGGCGATATGGGAATCCCACTACAACCGGGTGGAAATACACTTGTCCGAGAAAGGCGGTGGGAATGCTACAAAACATTTCTGGCCCAAAACTTCGACGAGGAGGTCAGCAAATATATCGGATCTTACCTTTGCACATTGCTATTGCCCGGACCAACCGCACTAAATAGGGCCTTACACCTTTTCCTACTCCTAATATACCATGGGAATCCATCTCAATGGACCTCCCATCCACCAAGTGAGGAAACAACTATGTTTTTGTGGTCTTTGATCACTTTTCCTGGAATTAATTTGAACAGCTTCAAGAAAGAGCATCCTGTGAAGCCCTTTAGCTCTTTTTTTGAATGAGTCTAGGTACATTTTGAATCCCACAAACCATTTTATCGGATAGGAAGGTTACAGTTTCGGCATTCTGGTCGAGCCTTTGGTCAATGCTGGACACCAAGATCACTAAATCCACTTTTTTTCCACCCCCAAACAGATGACGAAACTGAGCTCGTCAATCAGATGATTTTGTTCATCCTACACATGTACAACTCTTAAGCATTTATGTACATGGGATGTGAGTATTCCCTATGTCCAACATGGCTACAAATGAGGGCTTTCATATCTCAGCCCGACCCATTGCCTTCGGGTGGGGTTGGGATTCCAGCTCATTAGTCCCATAGATGTTGCACTTCCCTTCTAGTCACCTCGTGCGACTCTCTCTGCTCAAGCGAGGCTAGAGAAAAAGCCATGGTTTATTGAGTGGATCCAACACATTTTTCAATAGGTTCAGGATATCATATAGAATCCCAATGAAAAGTACAAGGAACGCCATGATCAGCCAGGAACCACATAAGTTTCCAATTGGGCGATAAAGTTTGGTTGCGGCTTACTTGAGAAAGAGCGCTGAGGATCCCATTGGAAGCTTCACCACTCCATTATGGGATATAAAAAACATCACCAAGGCTATAGGGGATAATGATTTTGCACTCAACATTCCTCCTTTCCTTGGCACGCACCCAATGTTCCAGCGTGGATCTCCTATGACCTTATTTCCCACCATTATTGGACACCTCATATATAGAAAAGTAGTTGACACCAACAGATTTCAACCCCGAATTCATACAACAAACATCCATTGGTCGGGGCTAATGGACACACACATATCAAGGGCACCGACAACAAAGGATCTAGCTTTATCGAGTTGTCAAAGCGGGACAACTCCCGCACCAAGACAAGTGGCTCACAGGGGCCAAATTCAACATAAATTTCCTCATCGATGGGGGAAATCAGCATAATGGAACCATTTCTTCCCTAAGGATGGAGGATTGATCTAGGTGGATATGTCGGTGGCCACCACCTTTCAAGCGGATCAAAACAACTTTCTGAATTTTGATGAATTTACTATTTTAAGCGGTTTTGGTCACGAACTTCCGAAGCCTTTTTGGGCCCTAAACTGCGTTTTTTGGGGTATGTTGCATTTCCAAAACTATTATAGTCCTCGGATAGAATCACCCAACATGCTATCATATGCCTAAAATCAAGATCATTATACAAAGTTATGACCCGGGGAAGTTGATGTCTTGACTTACCCAAACGGGGCCCACCTTGACTTTGGCTTCATCTCTAGGGTTAGGTTTTTAGTGTTTAGGGTTTTGAAACTCTGTTATTATTAAAAAGGCCTTGAGAGCCTCATTGTAATCATCTTCTTGAATGAAGAGAGCCGTCACATCTCTTCTCGAGAGATAAGCTGCCGCCACCGATCGACAAAACTGACTTTCTTTGGGTTTCGTGGCGCTGGAATGAAAATAGTTTCGCGTATCTCATTATTTTGTGTTAAAGCGGTATGTATCATGTCATTTCTATTTATTGCTCTCATAAATCACGGTCTAACCCTTTTCTTTGATTTTTGACATTTTACCCAAACTCTGGGGTTGATATCGATATTGGTGATTCCATAGATAAGCCCGATTCACAACCAAGCCAACCATCAATCATCAATCATTAGTGATTTTCATTGGAAAATGAACTCCTCAATAGTGTAGTTGAGGCATGACCATCGACCATTGGTCATTTCTCTTAGCAACCACTTGTAACACATCACTAAACCAGTCGACCGGTAGCCGGCCATTTGTCATCATTGAACCCTGTTGATTATCAAAAACACTTACTCAATTCGGTCGACCCGACCATTAGTTGTCAACCAATTCTGATTGTTTAAACCCTAGCTCATCTTTGTTTTGTTTTAACCAGTACTCCATTTATAATATACTTACGTGAATTACGTGACTGGTAAACTTTGAACTTTGGATTTGGTGTATTGATTGCGGTTATTGGCTTTGATTTGGTGTATTGTTATGTGTGGTAGGACTGCTGGATGAGGTTGGTCTAGATTTGGCTGGGCATGCTTTGCAGTTTATCTGAAGAATGTTCAACTTTCTTCAGTTTTTGTTTTTGCTAATTATTGCATAATAAAGCCAATGGCTAGAACTTTCCACTTAGTATGGAATAGTAATATAAACCAATTATAATTTATTGTGATTAACAATATTCCCATTTTTCTATAATTTCAGTTTCTTGTTTACCGTGATAAAAATGTGATTTTTTATTGTAGGTAATTGATAACAAATACTAAGTTCTGATTGGTTTTCTGATTAATTTATATTTCCATTTAATGTAACTTTAAATGTAAAAAATATAAGAAAAACATTTTGATTTTACAATTTATTGCAAAGCATGGTTTATGTTGTGCTTACAAGTGCATGGTCAAAATTAAAAATTCTGATATTTAGTTAATTTCGGTGTTTTTTTGTTCTATTAAATTATAATTTGTTATAGAAATAATTCAGAGTTGCTTATGCTGTGACTTTCTGGATTTGAACTTATTATTGATTTTATTGTTTTTAATGAAATTTCATAACCATTTTTGACTTTTGAAATTATTAATGTTATTCTATTTAATTCTTTCAATTTATTATAAAACCTATTTTAATTCCGGTAAAATTCTCGGTCTACTTGCTCTTGGATACTGTTTACTTTCTATCTTTCACCTCCTCAATCTGTGGTGAAATTTTTTACGAAATTTTCTTCTCTGCCACGTCATTCTTTGGGATGAAGATTCAAGGCCCGAGGGTGGGAGGTGGCTCTCTTTCTCCTCCGCCTTTACCCCTTGCTACACTCCAAGCAGTCATCAACATACGGTTTGGCCATGTCCGATAGAGGGCTGTTGGCAGGGGGACAAAATAACACAAGGGTGTGGAGGGGTGACAATAGGTAAAATGTGAATGCTTTTCTTTTTAATAATTTATTATTGATTGTGATTCACAGACTCTAACAATGTGTGAGATTATTTAATTAAGAAATTGCAATTACTAAACTATATTTTAGAGATGAGTTTAATTATGGTCATGTGGTGATGAGAGTTAAATTAAATTTTGGACATGAAAGCATTACTAAATATTCATCTTATTTTTCTACTATTATTTTTAATTGTAAATAATTTTACATAAAATTTGTTATGGTATCTACTAATTTTATTTTATGTTAAAGATTTTTTTAAATTTTTTGTTTTTATGTTAAGAATTTTAAAAAATATATTAGTTAATAATTTAACAATTTAACTATATTATAGATCAATAACTATTATATCTTAAAGTTGTTTTATGGAACAATGACTATTAAATAATGCTACTTGGGAGATACAAAAGAAAATAGATTAATATGAGGTTTCTTATGCTGCTATGATTGAAAGAAAAAAAATTCATGATGTTGATGATAAAACAAATTCTTTCTTTAAGAATAAAATGTATAAAATGTTTATTAATGATGGCATTTTTGATATCCTATAAGTTAAATATGGTTTTGTAGGGTATATTTGAGAGTCATTTTTGATATGCTAGGTGGTAAAGTTAGAATAAAAAGTTTATTAATGATGTTATTCTTGATATATTAGATGTTAAATCTGGTTATGTAGAATAAAATGTATAAAATGTTTATTAATGATGGTATTTTTGATATCCTATAAGTTAAATATGGTTTTGTAGGGTATATTTGAGAGTCATTTTTTATATGCTAGGTGTTAAATTAGAATAAAAAGTTTATTAATGATGTTATTCTCGATATATTAGATGTTAAATCTGGTTATGTAGGGTATATTTGAGAGTCATTATTGATATATTAGGTGTTAAATTTGGTTATGTAGAGTATATTTGAGAGTCATTTTATTTTTGAAAATGAAATTACAAGTTTACACATGGAGTATTAATCTTGTGAGAACAAAATATTTATTTATCAGAACAGTCTTGATATATTGGATATTAAATCTTGTTATGTTTAGTTTATTTGAGAATGATTGTACTCTTGGAAATTAAATTACACATTTAGTAATGGAGGATTAGCTCTCTTAGGTTGAAACTATGAAAGTGGTGGAGTCAAGTTTCATGGTTCAACATTTTCGAAATTCTTGTGTTCAAAGATCAAGACAATTATGACTTACAAAACATTTGGTAAAGACATCATCCATTATGGAAGAAAAAAGAACAAAAGGTCAAATGTCGATGGATTGATGGTTAGGGTTGCTTCTACAAGGTTTTTAATCTTGGTGTTGCTTGGTTTCATATTACTAATGATGATTATATGACACATGATGTACTCAACCTTGATTATATACTCTTGTATGAGGGGGCATAGTTATAAAGCTCGATCATATATCACCTTTCTAAACCAT
>SNQJ01S0119008.1:0-17289 GCA_010110895.2 Picea sitchensis
AAAATGTTTGGTTGTGTCATATTTTTGGAAAGCATTCCAACGAGGGCCAATGGAACAGAGAATAGGACACTCTGAATATTTCCTGTATTGATCGAAAATCAGGGGGAAGAAACGTTTTTGTGTCAGGGACACGGATACCAAATATCTAGCTGCACAGATTTCTAAAGCTCATTTTATATAAAATTTTACTCGGCCTAGTATCCTGTTACAAACGACCATTGAAGGGAAAACTTGACGTGCTAGAAATATGTTGTGTGCATTTTAAGAAATACAACTGTTGAAGGGCAAACTTGACGTACAAGATAGATTTTGTGTGCATTTTGAAACAAAGTCTGAAATAGATTTTGTTTGGAATAAGTGCAAAGTTTTCCCTATGTTAAAGGGCAGGTTTGAACTGCATATTTATATAAATTATAAATATCTCAACTTGTTTAAAGTTTATTTTGTTGATTTAGAGAAGAAATTATGACCAAGTAGAGAATCCCTTTGGTATACAATATATTATTTAGAGAAATTAAATAAACCTTAATTATGATTTTAGTCAATGAGAGAAAATATTTACTTCTCTAAATAATATAAAGGAATTCTACAAAATATATGCAACATGTAAAATTAAAGATCTATAAAAATTAGTTATCTAATATTTTAAGATAATACTTCAAGATAAAGAGCATAAACCACCACGATTCGCTTATATCCTTTTATGAGTAAAAAACAAGTAGATTAATAACAAATCTAGTTTATAAGGTATTCAATAATATGTTATATCTAAGGTTATATGTTATAACATATAACCTAAAAACCCATTAAAAAAACTAGACAAAAGCTAAAACAAATTTAAAAAATTATATCTAAATTTTTAAAGTATATTATGATATTTTCATGGAATTATGTATTACCTTGTCCTTTGCATGATGATAATATTTAAAAAGTAAACATTTAAGGGTTGTTTTTATGATTTTGTTTACAGTAATGATGAGTTCTTTTACCACATTATAAAAATGTGTCATTTTAATACCCCAATTTTAGAATGGGTGCTACCGGTAGCAGTACTTTTCAATTTGATGGTTGATTTTGAGGTTTTGGTTTTAATGGTACCAAGTGATAAAAATACGATTTCAAATGATCTCAAAATTTAACGTTTTGAAAAGAAAAAAAAAATCAAAAACATCTTTTTTGTTTTTAGGTGCTAATTTTAAGGTTTTCTGAGCTATTGTCTAAGTTTTGAAGGCAATGTTTGAAAAATGTTGTAATTTTGACCCTATTTAAAAAAATGGTGCTACCGGTAGCACCACTTTTTATTTGGTGGTTGATTTTGATTTTTTTTGTGCAAAAATATGGGTTTTTTGGGCCAGAGTTCTCGTTTTGAGGTCACAATTCTCATTAAGTTGGTAACTATGTTTAGGTCCATTAGCCCATACAAATTGATAAGATTTGTCCACAAGTTTCATTCCCATCGCCAAGACCTGCATAAATCATCAATGACAAAAAATTTATATGAGTAAATAATATATAAGCAAATAAACATGCATTTAAGCATGTAAAAGACTCTAGAAATACTAAAGTGGAATAACTTAATGATATTCTCTTTGTTTCGAGAATAGGTTATTCTTTACTGAACAGGGCCAACCACGCGGTGGAAGCTCATATGCCCCCCCTCCGCCCCCACATCGATCTCAATTCCCCATACCCAATAAATGATTTCTTTTACATAGAAAACATATAAACATCCATACATAAGTAGGAAAGTCATCAAAACATATAAACATATAAACATGCATGCATAAGGAGGCAATTCATATAAACATTCATTCATATTAATAATGATAGTCATCAAAATACAAGTCATAAATTTATACAATCAGTTTTTTTTTTGTTTTTGGTTTTTATCTCATAAAACTCACAAGTGGGATATCATCATCCTCATCCAACAATGTATTTTTTGCGCTCTTTCCTTGTGTTGATTGTGTTTCAATTCCCTCACGTACCATACTTATGGTACATCGATGAGAAGGGCGTGGAGAAAACTGAAAATGGGCATTAGCTGCAACAACTAAAACAATCATATTGATATGCTAAAATATTATTGAAATAACAATTTCATTATTTCGAATAACATTACAATATTTATCTTTACTTGTCAGTATAGTTGTGACAACTAGTGTGTTCATTTGTTCTATCATTTGTTCCTCTTGTAGTTCACCCTCATGAGCTACATGCTCTTCCATTGAAACAAGACACTTTATAAGTACACGTCAACAAACAAATATCTATAATCATAATAGATTCTTTTATTTCTAAAGCATACATACCCAAATGGCTAGTCTGTTGCCGAATATCATGTGACATGCGCTCCCCACTATCAACTGGTATTTGTTGAGTACCACTACCCTCACTACTTCGGTTGCACTCCTGCTNCGGTGATATAATCAATCATGAATAGATTTTACAAGTATCAGCATCTGGATCAGCTGTACCCACTACCATGGGAGATTTGGGAAAGGCCCATCATATCCATGCAATGGTGAATAACCGCCAGGAAGATCACTAGTTGACTGTGCTCGAGACGTCAGGTACCATCACAGACCAGACCCTTGGTATTTTGATAGATCCTGGTGCTACAGAGAGTTTCATTTCTGGTGCAGCTCCAAAAAGAATTAAGGTAAAGGAAGTCAAACAAGATGAGTTTATCTTTGTAGAGATGGCTTCAGGATCCAAATAGAAGGTTGGAGGGAAGGTTACGGGCTGTAGCCTTAACCTGGGAGAGTTTTTCACCAGGGCCAACCTGTACGTCACGATCTTAGGATCTTATGATGTCGTGATAGGTATGGACTGGTTGGAATCGCATGAGGCGATACTCAACTGTAAGACTAAATGATTGAGCTTGGTCGATGATGAGGGACAAAGACGTGTGATTGTAGGTCGGAACTAGGGAATTTCCTTGAGGTTCATCTCTTCCTTGCAACTACGGAAGAGCATGCGCATGGGATGTAAGCTTTATGTGATCCTTGCGTTAAACGAGAAGGGAGTAGCGGAAGGTATAGAACACCTTCCAATGGTGAGAGAGTTTGTAGACGTCTTCCTAGAGGAGTTGCCTAGGATTCCTCTGGAGAGGGAATTTGAATTTACCATAGACCTAAAACCAGGGACTGAACTGATTGCGATAACGCCTTATCGAATGTTGACCCCAGAGTTACAGGAGTTGACAATGAAACTGAAGGAGTTGCTAGACCTGGGACTTATACGTCCAAGTGTGTCACTATGGGGTGCGCATGTTATTTTCATACGAAATAAGGATGGGTCGTGGAGACTCTGCATTGACTACTGTTAATTGAAAAAGGCAACGATTAAGAATCGGTACCCGTTGGCAAGCATTGATGATATTTTTCATCAGATGAAAGGCGCGATGGTGTTTTCAAAGATCAACTTGAGATCAGGGTATCACTAGTTATGGATCAAGGAGGATGACATCCCTAAGATCACATTTAAGACAAGGTTTAGACATTACGAGTTTACAGTTTTATCGTTTGGACTGACACACGCCCTAGGGGTATTTATGAGTTTGATGAATGGGGTGTTCCGCGACTACTTGTAAAAGTTCCTCCAAGTATTCATTGACAATATTTTTATTTACTCTTGGATGATGGAGTAGCATGATGAGCACTTGCGCTTGGTACTACAGTGTCTACGAGAGAACAAATTGTATGGGGAATTGTCTAAATGCTCATTTTATCAATTGAAGATTAAATAATTCGGGAATGTCATCTTCGGTGAAGGTATCGACGTGGATCCAACAAAGGTCAAGGCTATTATGGAATGGCCTGCATCGACGAATGTCCTGGAAGTGTGTAGCTTCATGGGTTTAGCGGGATATTATTGACGGTTCGTAGAGGGTTTTTCGAAGATAGGAAATCCCATCACAGAATTGCAGAAGAAGAACAAGAAGTTTGTTTGGACCAAGAAATGCACGGAGGCATTTCAGAGGCTCAAGGATCTGTTGACAATGACACCAATACTGAAGGTCCCTGACATGGACACAGACTTCTTGGTATGCACTGACGCATCCAAGGAAGGCTTAGGTGTAGTCTTGATGCAAGACGATCGAGTGATCGCTTACATCTCGAGGAAGTTGAGAAGGCATGGGGAGAACTATGCGACGCACGATTTGGAGTTGTTAGCCATTGTTTATGCCTTGAGAGTTTGGAGAAACTACCTTATTGGATGGAAATTCGAACTAAAAATGGACCACTGTGGACTACAACACATATATACGCAAAGCAACTTGAATGCACGAAAATGACGTTGGTCAAAATTGCTTAGTGAGTACGATTTCAAGATTACTTACATAAAAGGAACAATGAATCGAGTGGCAGATGCATTGAGTCGGAGACCACACATCTTTTTGGTGTTGCCTCTTTAGACGAATCTTCATGAAAAAGATACTAACCTTACAACGCGACGATGATTGGTACAAAGAGGTCAAGGATTATATTGGATAAAGCACAATTATGGTACAAATATTTGAAGGATTTACATTGGATGATGACAGATTATTGAGATTTAAAAATCAAATTTGCGTACCTCCCAACAACGAGTTGAGGATTTTTATCCTAAACGAGGCTCATAGAGAAATGTATATGGCTCATCCTGGAGTCACAAAGATGAGGGAAGACCATAAACCCTTATTCTTCTAGAAAGGAATGAAGGCATACATACTCAACTACGTGGCAAGATGTTTATAATGTCAGTAGGTGAGGGTTGAACATTGATATCCGAAAGGATTACTACAACCACACACTATTCCGAAATCAAAATGGGAGGTCATTTCAATGGATTTCATTGTTGGATTGCCACTGATGGCACAGAGACACGACTCGATTTTTGTGGTAGTTGACACTATGACGAAGAGGCTCATTTCATTCTTGTACATACGATGTATCAGGCACCTAAAATATCTAGAGTTTTCATCAGTGACATTGTGAGACTGCATGGCATGCCTAGAAGGATTATATCTGATCGAGGATCATTGTTTACTGGACGATTTTGGAGTAGTTTTCAAGAGGCCTTGGGAACCCAAATTAGCTTTAGTACTGCGTATCACCCAAAGACATATGGGTAGACCGAATGAACAAACCAAATATTGGAGGATATGTTTCATATGTACATGATGGGAAGAATTATTGCCAGTGGTAGAATTCGTATATAACAACAGCTACCAAAGCACCATTAATATGGCGCCTTTCGAGTTTATTTATGGGCGACTGTGTCAGACGCCTTTGAGTTGGATTCGGCTTGAGGATATGGTCCTGGTGGTACCAGAAGCGATCCAAGAAATGGATGATCAAATGCAAACAATAAGAAAAAGGATCAAAGAAGAACATGATCGACATAAGAGTTATGTTGATGCGCACCGTGTCGATCGTAGTTATGAAGTTGGTGATCGAGTCTTCTTGCGGGTGAAACCACATAAGAGTTAGATCAATTTTGGAAAGGGTGATAAAATATCTCCTAGGTTCGTGGGACCTTACAAGATTGTGGAAAAGAAGGGGCCCATGGCCTATCGACTAGCCTTGCTTGATTCTTTGAGGTGTATGCATGATGTTTTTCACGTATTTGTTTTGAGACATTATGTTAGTGATCCTACACATGATATTGACATGAGTTCCTTGCAGGTATTTTAGGAGGGTTCACTCACAGCAGAGCCAATCCACATCCTGGACCATCTCATTCGAAAACTACGATGTCGAACAGTAGATCAGGTCAAGGTCCAGTAGGACAACTATAGTCTGCACTCAGTGACCTGGGAGGATGCCTATGATATGTGCCAATAGTTTCCATTTTTGTTGATAGATAGACTTATGATATTTTGATACACTTTATTTTGGCACTTATATACTGTGAAACTTCGGGACAAAGTTTAGACCAAGAGAGGGTGTATGTAACATCCCACTCTTGCACGCACTAAGCGAACTTATTCTTTGCGGACACTTTCTTGCAAGTGATCCTGATTATTATACTATTGCCATTTGATTATGATTATGAGGTATTATGGATATGATGATATGTTATTTTGTTGTATTGACATAGACATGTGCGAGTGACTAGGTTCTCATGAGTGTGTAGGACTTTGGACCTCAAGGATGCAAAGGCATTGATGAAAACCCTTGGACTCTGGATCGATTCAGGGAGTGGACTATTGGGGTTTGACTGTTGTTGATATGACATATGTACACATGATTAGATGTTATGATGATTGATTAGTATTGATGACATGATTCGTTGATGATGTAGGCTAACGATAGCTTGCCGACCAGACTCACATGTGGAGTAGAGGGGTCACGCATGACAACAAGAAACGTTGAGGGAGAGGTGTGGGAGCAGCCCTGCCACAACCTACTACAACTTGTGTCGTGGCTTGAACTATAGGTTAAATATTACCTAGTTCGCGAAGACCCACGATGTCGTGAGGGAAGACTGTGACAGTTTCTCATGATGATTCTAAGGGGCCTGCAATAAGGTAGGCGCCTTATTCCTTAGAGGCCCTTAGTCTCCCACAAGATCACCTAGCGGAGTATTGAATCTAGGGGTTTTTTATGTTTACCAAGTCAGTCAAGAGGCGAGTGGCACCCTTGGAGCACGTAGTGCGTCCTAAAGGGCACTTCGTGCAAGGAAAATGAAAAGAGGCGAGTGACACCCTTGGAGTGCGTAGTGTGTCCTGAAGGGCACGTCGTGCAAGGAAAACAGAAAGAGGTGAGTACCACCCTTGGAGCACGTAGTGCATCTTGAAGGGAACATTGGGCAAGCAAAATGAAAAGAGGCAAGTGGCACCCTTGGAGCATGTAGTGTGTCCTGAAGGGCACGTCATGCAAGGAAAAAGGAAAGAGGTGAGTTTCACCCTTGGGGAACCTAGTGTGTCCTGAAGGGCACTGCTATTTTAACTGGTAAGTGAATAAACCTAAACGACCTTAAAATGAATGATGTGACAAGTAATATTTAAAAACATTTTTCCCTAATGAAAATGTCGTCGAGCCTAGTGAATTTACAACCTAGGTCTAATTAGAACATGTGGTCAAAAAAATAATATATGAACATGTAACAAGAAGGGGGGTAATAAATTCAATTTATTTATTAAAGTCAAAATTATAAGGGAGGATTAAAATTTTTAAAATAGGAAATGATTGTTTTATCTACTTATGCTAATTTAATTTTTAGTTAAAAAGAAAAAGAGGTAAATGGTTGTTTTTCTACAATTGCTAAATTGATTTTTAGTTAAAAAGGAAAAAGAGGGAAACTTAAAAGAAATAGGAAACTAAAGGAAAAAGGGAAAACATAAAGAAAAAGTTGAATGTCTAACTTAGTAAGGAATCTTGCCTTGGGAACTTGCTATTTTTGAACTCAACTAGGAATTTAGTAAGGGAATTTTGGAACACCTAGGAGTGTTTTTAGGAATGCTTTTAGGTGGGTGAGGGAAATAGGAATAATTAATTAATTAATAAAATTGAATTTCTGGTGCAACTAGGGGATGGGTGACATGTGTACGAGGGAGGTTTTTCCTAAATAATTAAATGAAAAGGGAGTTTAATGAGAATTTGGGAAGAAGATTACCCCTAGCATTGGCTGGGAGGTACCAGTGAGGTCATATCGGTTGACAAGCAGGATCTGGATGGAGCGTGTGCGAGACAACGACTCGAAGCTGTCGCATTTGGCTATGGTACACATGCCTTTATTTTTGAATGGTATATTAATATTGTTCCTGTGCTTTCACTACTGTACTTCTTTTGTGTAGAGATTATGTTTTACTCAGGATTTTAGAATCAATGAACTTAAAGTCATCCCAACCTTATTCTTTCTGCATTTGAAATGATTCCCTTGGCGAACCCAACCCTGATTACTATGAATTTTTTCTGTTTGTTTTTATTGATTATTACAAATAAATTTGTGTTTGTCCCTTATCCCTTTAGTCATCAGTCTGTGCCTGAGAAGTCGGCCATGAGCTGAATCAACGGTCTTCACTTCGGTGTTTAAAGACCTATAGATTCTAATGATTTGTTTTTCTGTGCATGGATGATGAGTGAAGGATACAATTTTCCCAGTCGTCTATCCCTTACTTATCTATGTGTTTCATTGACTCATGTCTGAATGATTAGCCTTTGCGCCTTCTTATGAATGAGTACCTTTGCATTTGATTTCTTAAAATCTGAAAACCCCTTGCATTTCCTTGAACGATTATCCTTGCATTTCTTTGATTGATCACCTTTGCATTTACTTGAAGGATCAACTCTGTGTTTTTTGGGGTAAAATCGCAACATTGAATGGAAAACCCTCTTTGTTTCTTTAATGTTGATCTCCTGCATTTTGGAAGGGGTAAATATCTGCATTTGCAATGGTCTCTGCATGTTATATCACCTCTTCATTTTAATGATATTGGCGTTTTTTATCATTGTGTTTTAATAATCTCTGTGTTTTCATGGTCTCTGCATTTTTAGTAAGCAATATTGCAACCTTACCTCTGCATATACTTGAATAATCAACTCCGTGTTTTGGATTGAATAAACTCCGGAAGGATTTGTGTTTTAATGAGTGTCTATGTGTTCCTTTTATCTGCGTCCAATTACCTTTTCCATCAAGTTGTCTCTACACTTCAATGGATTAGAGATCTATTTTTAAAACTGTTTGCATTCTAGTTTTACATGATAGTCTGCGATTTTTTATATTTTGGATGACGTTTTTACCTAGATTGGAATGGTGATATAGTTGTGCTTCTACCTACGTTTTTACCATTCTTTGCATCTAGATCTGGAATCATTTCTACTGCTGAAACCATCCTTTCTAGGCGTCCATTTCCCTTTTCATTTTTTCCCAATTTGTTTTACCCAACAATATGAATAGACAATGTCTGAACTTATATAATAATGAGTAGACATACATTGTTTGAATGTGTTTCATAGACAACATTGAATACATGTATCATGGACAACAATTGAATATATACATCATAATGTTAGCCTGCGCTCATTTGTTTATGCCTGCGAGATTATACATTGTATGTGTTTTTGATAAAACACAACAAAATTTTATGCTTTAAACAATGTCTGACTGTGAATTTAGATTGATCTAAAATCCATGAATCTAGAGAACTATATTTATGACAACGATTTAACACATGCGTTATCATACATCAAGATTATATATCTGTGTTTTGTCATGGCAGCTATTTCGTCGATGAAGTTTTAATTCCCTTGAATGCATTTAACCCAATACTCTTACCTGGAAGCTATTTCGTTGATGAAGTTTTAATTCCCTTGAATGCATTTAACCCAGCGCTCTTACCTAACATTTATTTCATTGATGAAGTTTTATTTCTCTTGAATGCATTTAACCCAATGCTCTTACCTCGCAACTATTTCATTGACAGAGTTTTAATTCCCTGTGAATGCTTTACCACAACGACTTATCTGGTAGTGATTCCTTTGTTGGAAGTTGTATTATAGTGATTCTCATATTGTATTATAGGATTATCATATTGTATTATATAGATTCTCATATTATGGGATGTTATAGCGATTCTCATAATTTAAGACAGAATTTTATATGTTGGGTTGGATGTTGTATCATATGTTATAGCGATTCTCATATTTTAAGACATAAATTTTATATGTTACTGGACAACGGATTCTCACGTATCAAGACAATGATTCCATCTATTGAATAGATAGAAAACCCTCATTTACATAGACAATGACATGAATTATATGATAAACAACAAATGGAATATAGAATAGCAATTGAATTAGTACTATCATCGTTTGACAACAACTTTCTACATTTGAATTTAAAATGTTGAACAACAGGGAAGATTCACTTGGAAGCAAATACATACATTGAATGAAAACGACTTATACTTTGATTTTAAATTGTTCTATGACAGTAAGGATTCATTAGACAACGAGTTAATGGAGTAAATATTCATGACAACGATACATAATCTAATTCCTTGCTAATTTCCTTTTCTAATTGTTAATTTTTTTTTTAGACAACAATCTCATTAAGGGATAGCCCTATATTTAGACAACAATGTCATTATTATATATCATTAGTGTTAACATCATTATTATCTCTTATTTTGTATAGAAAATGAATATGATTGGACCGAATATTATTATGGGACAACGATATCATTGTTATATATAGTAGTTCAACTTTATGATAACTTTGTGATAATAGTAACAATTTTAATAGTTCACATTCTTGGTCACGGTTTGGGACACATTTATAATAATGATAGCATTTCTAATAGTTCACTCCTTCAAACTTAGACATCATGATGAACGGATAATGGGTTATGGTTGATTGGCAACGTTGTTTAATAACTTGCGCAATTTAATTTGAGTGATGTCATATTGTGTCTTGTTGACTTGTTGCTTGGGGGTGTGGGTATAGTCTTCTTGTCAGTTATTTCAGTCTCCTAGTGCGTTGAAAATTTTCTGGGGTTATTGGTTTGGATGTGTTATGTTTCACCAGGGTTACTGTCATGCCTATCGCCTTGAGACAACATGATTCCTGTTGGGGGGGTCATTGGGCACCCTGATGAATAGAGGAAAATGATAACCTAGCCTGAGTTTGTGCTTCCCAATGTGGGCGTTTGTTCATTGTAATGGTTGTTGATACTTAGTTTTGTAATTCCTTAATGCATTGCATTTTGAGTGACGTAGAGGTTTCTAGTTCCTGGTCATCAAAGCCACTATGTCGGGAAGTTGATGTTTTCCTTTAGCGTGTAGGCTTTATCTTTCTTGTGTCGGGCGGGTAGTCAATTTCATTGGTCCTTTGATTATTACATGTTTCATCCAGTTGCATGATGTGCCAACGTGTTGAGTCGTTATTTTTTGTTTCCTGATCTGTGTGCATTGTGTTCATCGTCAAGTCGAGTTGTTTAACAGTTGTTGTGTTGCCTTCCTTCTTAAACAAAAAATTGCACTTTCTTGTGTTTCTTGTAGTCGTAATGTTGGGGGATCTTACATATGGTATCAGAGCGGGTTCGCCCCGCAACTTGGGATCACTACGGCTTTCGTTGATTGATATTTGATTATACTGTTGCTAATTAAGTTGACTTGAATTCATGTAGGTAATCATGGTTAGAGGACACCACGAAGGTAGGTGATGGGGTGCTAGGGGAGGAGGCGCGACACCCCTAGTAGCATCTATGCCTGAGGGGTCTAACCCCCATGGAGACGAACATGTTGTCGGGAAGGAACATATAGCAGTGGTTGATGTGGTTGGGATGATGACGTATTTTCAACGGATGTTTGGGGCACTGATAAATTTTTTGGATAGAGATGAGGCCAGGGCATTGACAACCCCTAAGGGTCCACCACGTGCTCCAGTCAATACTGGTAGTATTCACCACAAACTCGAGAAGGTCATATTTCCCTAGTTATTTGGTGCCCTGAACGACGCAACCGCAAAGGCATGGTTGGAAAATATGGCGATGTGATTTTCACTTCGCGACTATACCTTCAACATGAAGGTCCGCATGACGATATTTCAACTGAAGGGGAGCGCTCTTCTTTGGTGGAAGACACTCCTGCCACAATTGAACATGGTCATCGAAGATGTTTCTTGGGAACTATTCGAGGAACAGTTTCAAGAGAGGTACCTATTAGAGGAATTCATTGAGCATCATCTCAACGAGTTCAACGCCTTGCGACAGGGAGACCATATGGTGCCCGAGTACGAGGCCCGTTTTATGGAGTTGCTTCGGTATGCTCTTCACCTGAATACCGAGAAACTTAAGGTCAACATGTTCTTATTTGGCCTTGATGTCAGCATACATGCAAAGGTTAGGATTTTGATGCCTCAAACCTTGCATGATGCCATCCAGAAGGCCCTCATAGCAGAGGAGGAGCTTATCAACAGGGTTCAGAGCTGGAATCTAGCAAGACCAGTAGGGAAGGTGTCATCTGGTGTGTAGCAGCATCAGACACCAACTAGGTGTTCACTGGGATATCGTGGCTTCCAGAGAAGATCTAATTTCACTACACCTCGGCGACCAGCACCTCAGCAGCAGACTCCTTATTGAGGACCACAACACCAACAACAATGCTGACCACAACAGTAGTAGTTTAGGCCTATTCAACAGAACAGACTAGGATTCCAGGCCAGTGGGTTGTCAGCTTCTACTTCGGGTACTAGGAGTACTAGACTGAAGAAGGGGTGTTGGACATGTGGGGAGCCACGCTACCAGTGTGATTGCCCCGTGGAGAGGACTAGAGAATCTGGATCAGTTAGACCCACTACCATGGGAAATTTGGGAAATGCCCATAAGATCCATGTAGTGGTGAATAACCGCTAAGCAGAGCACCAGTTGACTGTGCTCGAGACGTCAGGTACCGTCACTGACTAGACCCTTAGTATTTTGATAGATCCCTGTGCTACAGAGAGTTTCATTTCTGGTGCAGCGCTAAAAATAATTAAGTTAAAGGCATTCGAACAGGATGAGTTTATCTTTATAGAGATGGATTTGGGAGCCAAACAGAAGGTTGGAGGGAAGGTTACAGGATGTAGCCTTAACATGGGAGAGTTTTTCACTAGGGACAACCTGTACGTCACGATCTTAGAATATTATGATGTCGTGATAGGTATGGACTAGTTGGAATCACATGAGGCGATACTCAACTGTAAGATGAAATGGTTGAGTTTGGTCAATGATGAGGGAAAAATATGCATGATTGTAAGTCAGAACCAGGGAGTTTCCTTGAGGTTCATCTCTTCCTTGCAGCTACGGAAGAGCATGCACAAGGGATGTAATATTTATGCGATCCTTTCATTAAACGAGGAGGGAGTAGCAGAAGGTCTAGAACACCATCCGGTGGTGAGAGATATTGCGAACGTCTTCCTGGAGGAGTTGCCTGGGATGTAGTTGGAGAGGGAATTGGAATTTACCATAGATCTAAAACCCAGGACTGAACTGATAGCGAGAACGCCTTATCGGATGTCGACCCTAGAATTACAAGAGTTGAGAATGCAACTGGAGGATTTGTTGGACTTGGGACTTATATGTCCAAGTGTGTCACCGTGGGGTGTGCCTATTATTTTCATATGAAAGAGGGATGGGTCATGGAGAATATTTATTGACTACCATCAATTGAACAAGACAACGATCAAGAATTAGTACCCGTTGCCAAAAATTGATGATCTTATCAATCAAATGAAAGGTGCGACAATGTTTTCAAAGATCAACTTGCGATCAGGGTATGAACAGTTACAGATAAAGGAGGATGACATCCCTAAGCCCACATTTAAGATGAGGTTTGGACATTACAATTTTACTATTTTACCGTTTGGACTAACAAACACCCCAGGGGTATTTATGAGTTTGATGAATGGGGTTTTCCGCGACTACTTTGACAAGTTCGTCCAAGTATTCATTGATGATATTTTGATTACTCTTGGATGATGGAGGAGCATGACGAGCACTTGCGATTGGTACTACAGTGTCTGCAAGAGAACAAATTGTATGGGAAATTGTCTAAATGCTCGTTTTATCAATCGAAGATTCACTACTTAGGGCATGTCATCTCTGACGAAGGTATTGATGTGGATCCAAAAAATATCGAGGCTATTAATGAATAGCCTGCACCGATGAATGTCTCGAAAGTTCGTAGCTTCATGGGTTTAGCAGGATATTATCGACGGTTCGTCGAGGGTTTTTCAAAGATAGGAAATCCAATCACAGAATTGCAAAAGAAGAACAAGAAGTTTGTTTCGACCGAGAAATACACAGAGGAATTTCAGAGGCTCAAGGAGATAATGACAATGACACCGATACTGAAGGTCCCCGATATGGACGTGGAATTCTTGGTATGCATTGACACATCCAAGGAAGGCTTAGGTGAAGTCTTGATGGAAGATGATTGAGTGATCGCTTACATCTTGAGGAAGTTGAGAAGGCATGAGGAGAACTACATGACAAATGATTTGGAGTTGTTAGCCATTGTTTATGCCTTCAGAGTTTGGAGACACTACCTTATTGGACAAAAATTTGAACTAAAAATGGACCACTGTGGACTACAACACATCTTTACGCAAAGTGACTTGAACGCACGACAACGACATTGGTCAGAATTTCTTAGCGAGTACGATTTCGAGATTACTTACATAAAAGGAACAATGAACCGAGTGGTGGATGCATTGAGTCGAACACCACGCATATTTTCGGTGTTGCCTCTTCAGATGAATCTATGTGAAAATATACTAACCTTACAATGCAACGATGAATGGTACAAAGAGGTCAAGGATTTTATCGGATAAAACACAATGATGGTACCAAGATTTGAAGGATTTACATTGGAAAATGATGAATTATTGAGATTTAAAAATCAAATTTGCGTACCTCCCAATGATGAGTTGAGGAGTTTGATCCTAAACGGGGCTCATAGAGCAGTGTATATGGCTCATCTTGGAGTCAAGAAGATGAGGGTAGACCTTAAACCCTTATTCTTCTGGAAAGGAATGAAGGCAGACATAGTCAACTACGTGGCAAGATGTCTAGAATGTCAGTAGGTGAAGGCTAAACATAGACATCCAACAGGAATACTACAACCACACTTTATTCTGGAGTCAAAATGAGAGGTCATTTTGATGGATTTAATTGCTAGATTTCCATAGACGACACAGAGAAAGGACTCAATTTTTGTGGTAGTTGACACTTTGATGAAGAGTTCTCATTTCATTCATATACATACGACGTATCAGGAACCTAAAATAGCTAGATTTTTCATCTATGAGACTGCATGGCATGCCTAGGAGGATTATATCTAATCGAGTATCGGTGTTTACTGAACGATTTTGGAGTAGTTTCCAAGAGCCCTTGGGAACCCAACTTAAATTTAGTACTGCGTATCAACCGGAGACAGATGGGTAGACTGAACAAAAAAACCAAATCTTGGACGATGTGTTGCGTATGTACGTGATGGACCAACAAAAGTGTTGGGAAGAATTATTTCCACTGGTATAATTCGCATATAGAAACAATTATCAAAGCACCATTAAGATGGTTCCTTTCGAGTTTCTTTATGGGAGACCGTGTCAAACGCCTTTGAGTTGGTATCGGCTTGAGGGTAGGGTCCTGGTTGGACCAAAAGTGATCTAAGAAATGGAATGTCAAATGCAAACAATAAGACAAAGGATCAAATAAGTGCATGATCAACATAAAAGTTATATCGATGTGCACCGTGTCGACCGTAATTAGGAAGTTGGAGATCGAGTCTTCTTGCAGGTGAAACCGCATAAGATTTAGATCAAGTTTGGAAAGGGTGATAAAATCTCTTATGGGTTCGTGGGACCTTTCGAGATTGTGGAAAAGAAGGGGCCTGTGGCCTATCGACTAGCCTTGCCTAATTCTTTGAGGCGTATGCACGATGTTTTTCATGTATCTATTTTGAGACATTATATTAGTGATCCTACACATGTTATTGACATGAGTTCCTTGAAGGTATCTGATGAGGGTATGCTCACAGCGGATCCAATCCGCATCCTAGATCATCACATTCAACATCTACAATGTCGAATAGTAGATCAGGTCAAGGTCCAGTGGGACAACTATAATCTGCACTCGGCGACCTGGGAGGACCCCTATGATATACACCAACAGTTTTCATTGTTGTTGATAGGTAGACTTATGATATTGTGATACACTTTGTTTCGGCACTTATATACTGTGAAACTTCGGGATGAAGTTTAGACCAAGAGGGGGTGAATGTAACATCCCGCTCTTGTGTGCACTGAGTGAACTTATTCTTTGACAACACTTTCTTGCAAGTGATCTAGATTAGTATACTATTGGTCGTTTGATTATGATTATGAGGCATTATGGATATGATGATATGTTATTATTTTGTATTGACATAGATAGGTGCTATTGACTGAGTTCTCCTGACTGTGCAGGAATTTGGACCTCGAGGATGCAGAGGCATCGATGAAACCCCTTGGACTCCGGATCGAGTCAGGGAGAGGACTATTGGGGTTTGATTGTTGTTGGTATGACATATGTACACATGATTAGATGTTATGATGATTGATTATTATTGCTGACATGATTCATTGATGATGTAGATTGATGATAGCTTGTCGACCAGACTCACATTTGGATTAGAGGGGTCATGCACGAGAGCCAGAGACTTTGAGGGAGAGGTGCCGAAGAAACCCTCCCACAACCTACTAGCACTCTCGTTGTGGCTTGAAATGTAGGTTAATGATTACCTAGTTCGAGAAGAACCACGATGTCATGAGGGTATACTGCGACAGTTACTCACGATGATTCTAAGGGGAGCACAATAAGGCAGGGGCATTATTTCTTAGAGGCCCTTAGTCTTCCACAAGATCACCTAGCGGAGTATTGACTCCAAGGGTCTTTTATGTCTACCAAGTCAGTCAAGAGGTGAGTGGAACCCTTGGAGCACGTAGTGTGTCCTGAAGGGAACGTCGTGCAAGGAAAATGGAAAGAGGTGAGTGGAACCCTTGGAGCACGTAGTGCATCCTGAAGGGCATGTCGCACAAGGAAAATGAAAAGAGGCGAGTGACACCCTTGGAGCACGTAGTGCGTCCTAAAGGGCACGTCGTGCAAGGAAAACAGAAAGAGGCGAGTGGCACCCTTGGATCACATAGTGCGTCCTGAAGGGCATGTCGTGCAAGGAAAAAGAAAAGAGGCAAATAGCACCCTTGGTGCAACTAGTGTGTCCTGAAGGGCACCTCACAATTTTAACTGGTAAGTGAATAAACCTAAACGACCTTAAAATGAATGATGTGACAAGTAAGATTTAAAAACATTTTTCCCTAATAAAAATGTCGCCCAACCTAGTGACTTTACAACCTAGGTCTAATTAGAACATGTGGTAAAAAAATAATAATACATGAACATGTAACAAGAAGGGGGGTAAGAAATTCAAATTATTTATTAAAGTCAAAATTATAAGGGAGGATTAAAATTTTCAAAAAGGGAAATCATTGTTTTATCTACTGATGCTAATTTAATTTTTAGTTAAAAAGAAAAAAGGGTAAATGGTTGGTTTTCTACACTTGCTAAATTGATTTTTAGTTAAAAAGGGAAAAGAGGGAAATTTAAAAGAAATAAGAAACTAAAGGAAAAAGAGGAAACATAAAGAAAAGGGGAAACATAAAGAAAAATATGAATGTCTAACTTAGTAAGGAATCTTGCCTTGGGAACTTGCTATTTTTGAACTCAACTAGGAATTTAGTAAGGCATAAGTCATTTAAGATGTATAATGGGCCCCC
>SNQJ01S0119009.1:11394-27419 GCA_010110895.2 Picea sitchensis
TTTATTGGTGAAATTCATCCACCCTCTTCTGGCCAACATAAGTGGATCCTCAGAGCCACGGATATTTCACGAAGTTGATCAAAGTTGTACCATGCCAACAAACCACTGACTCTGTCATCATTAAATTCTTGGAAACTAATATTTTGTCTCGTCTTGGATGTCCTAGGAAAATCATAACTGGCAATGCAGTAGCCTTTAGATCCAAAAAGATTATAGAGTTTTGCAACCAGTACCACATTACTTTGGGACACTCCACAACTTATTACCCTTAGGGGATTGGACTAGCTAAGTCCTAAAATAAAAGTCTGGTGAATATCATTAAGAAAACGCTACAAGAGAACAAGAAGTTCTGGCATAATAAGTTATTTCATGTGCTCTAGGCTGATAGACTGACCACCAAAAGATCAATTGGTATGTCCCCATACCAGTTGGTATATGGTACTGAGGCAATTTTCCCTTCTTCTTTTGGGGTCCGTGTTATGAAACTGTTGCAGGAAATGCAAGCAGAGCCAAATGATACCCAAAGGAGAATAAATCAGATGATCCACCTACAACAGTCTAGAGAAGAAGTGTATAACAATACCCGAGTAATCCAAGAAAGTATCAAAAAGATTTATGACAAGAGAACTAAAGAGGGTGATTTTGAGTTGGGTGATTTGGTGCTGAAGTGGTATTCCAAAAAGGAGGATAAGGGTAAACATGGAAATTTTGATAGCTTGTGGAAAGGCCCTTACATCATTCAGGCATATAGAGGAAATAACTCATTATTTCTCAAAGACAGTGATGGAACAGACCTGCCAGGTGGACCTTTAAATGGCCGGATGTTGAAGCATTATTTACCGCCCCAATAAAGGCCCTAGCCATCCATTTCCATTGTACAAACCATTTCTTTTACCTTCAGGTTATGTGTGGGTGTTGTTGATCAGATGGTTGAATCCCGTAGAGAAGTCCCTAAGCCACTGACTAGTGCCACCAAATTTTCAAAATAAAACAAGTCAAGTAGCAGAAGAAGCAATGGGAAAATATTTCAAGACATCAGGAAGAAGGTTATTTGCACCTCACAACGAGAGCACCATCCCCAGGTGGAGCCATTGTTATAACCCTATGTTTCATAGGATCAACTGGTGACTGGAAATTTTTTACTCTTGTTTTATTTTTGTTTGTAAATAATATTTCATTCCGCAAATGATTTACAAAAGAAAGAAAAGAAAAAGAAAAAGAAAAAAAAGAAAAAGAAAAAAAAGAAAGAAAAAAAAAGAAAGAATAAAAGAGGGTATGAAAAGAAAAATGATGAACCCCATGCAATAAGAATGGCTTGATTCATACAGTCTAATCATGGTCAAGTCTTTTGAATTTATGCTGATAGGATTAGTGAATAAAGCTTGGCTAAACTGTTTAATCTTAGCCAAGTCAGATAGGTTAGTTAGTGAATAAGTTTGATCAAACACTTTAAACTTGATCAAATAGCCCCAGGATAGAGTAATTTTTAACCCAACAATGTAATCTGGGTTAAATGTGCCAATAGAATATATTAGGTCATAGGTTAGGAGGTCTTAATTTCAATAAAAATAGACATGAAGTTTTAAAATCTTTGATTTGAGTTCTTAATGTTGTTCTCTAACCACTTGGTGACAAAAGGAAAAGAAAGAAGCGCAAAAAACCCATAAAATGGCGCTATCATAAGTTTTTGAGATGTAATATAATCTGCGCTCTATGGTAAAAGGTGCGCCTAGATCAACGGCTGAGAAAAAGGCACTCAGATCCATGACCAACAAATGATATCAGATCCCCCTGGCCATTCTAGTTTTAACGGTGGGGGGGGGGTCCGAGTTGGTGGTATTCTCTGGTGGGTCCCATCCTAACGTGGTGCATTTGTGTTAACTCAGACCCCCCTAGCTCTAAACCAGTTACTGCCTACCCCCCCTTCCGAGTAAACCGCCATACCAGATTTCCCTACCACCTCTATCCCCTGACGTCACGCTCCACCATCGTCGCTCTTAAGTCATGTGTCATTTCTCTGCCAGCGTACTTTTCCCCACTCACCCATCACACGTCACATCCCATTTGCTTGTCGTCCACTCATTACCCTCCACATCACCCTCACACACTCGTTACTTGTCTATTACCCTCCACCTCATCCTCGAGATATCCGTTGGGCAATAAGTGCAAGTTAGCATGTCCGTTAGCCTGTTGACTTGTCCTTTGATCCCCAACGGCCACCTGTTCGCCCAATTAATCTTGTTTTTCACCATTTCTTCATTATTCACGATCCAGACACCATTGAAACCATCATCCTCTTTGCCTTTTCCCCCCTACGACCGCCATTAACGCCTAGTATTTACAGTCAAAACCATTATTTTTCATATTTTTTAGGTATCAATCGAATTGATGGCGCCAAAGTCCAAACATTCAGAGATCGATGAAAATCAATTCCTCCCGCCTCCTTTCGACCTCAATCGAATCCCTCTGGCCGACAAATATTACCTAATTTCAAAGCCCAAATGCAAATTCAATTTTTCTGACTTACACTTATGGTTCAGAGACACCTTCCTGGACCAGAGTGATGAGATTGAACTTTGGGAGTTCAATCTCCCATTGTATATTTTCTCCCAAATTCATCATTTCCCTGAGTTTTCCATCAAGTGTCAGGCACACTATCTCCCCAATCAGAGAGCCAACGTTTCATCATCCGGAGAGACCCTTTTCACCATTACACCTGAACCCATCGACTAGATGATGCAAATACCCAGAGTTGAATCCTTTTGTCCTTTTACCATTGAAATTCTAACCAAAATGTACCAGAGTTGTCTTTTCCCTATAGAGTGTAGATTTTTTAGCTTTTCCTCCCTGAGCGTGCCCATTTTACCAAGAAAAATCCCTCCTACCATTTCTCCATGTTCTCAGCAAAAGGTAACCAAGTCATTTCATCTATGTGTTGTATACTCAGGTATTATTCAGACGAGTGGGTGGACAAACCCATCTTGGGTTTCTTGTCTATTTTTTCCACCGAAGAAAAGGCCCCCACCCAGTTTAATTTCAGCCAGTTTCTGGCCGACAACATTCACGAGCAACTTTTCAATTTTCCTACTGAAGGCATGTTCAGGTATTCATCAATACTGGCCTACATGTTCCTATTTTCTCAGTCAGAGAAGTTTTATTTCTTCCTACAGAAGCTCGAAAAAGATGGTAATCCACAACCAATTACAGCCTGGACATCATTGTTAAGAAAGAACTCACCTGAGTTCAGTTTTAAGTATTTCATCGACTAGTTTTACCACCCAGTGGTAAGCATGTTAAGTGGACGGAAAGAACCTAGAATAAATGAAGATATTCAAAGGATCTTGCACCTATTAGAACTTGCTAAAACAGGGGATTAGTATTTGTACGAGGATCACATAGAGATCAGAGTCTACAGATGTGAGATGCCCCCCTACAAGCTTCCCAAGTTCCTACCTGTGAGGATATTCACTCTGGAATATATCCGACAAATGATAAATTCAAACGATATTCACTTTGTGGCCTTCAAAAATAAACAACAGTTGAGGATCAAGGGACAAATAGGATATTTCATCTGTAACAGCTGAGCTACAGGAGAAGAGGCCAACAAGATCTTAAAAGAAATTAAATTCAGTGTCAGTTTCTCTTGGCATTATGAGCCCTGCGGGATTATCACATAAACAAGATTAAGGAACAAAATATCCACATATGCTCATGTGCCCAAGCCAGAAGTCGAGAAGTTCATGAACAAGACAGAGTGGGAGGAAAACACTATGTTAGACACAGAACAATAGCCTCTTTTTTCCAGTATTTCACAGACCACTAATCCTCAGGCACCAGCAGAGAAAATACCCAGGAAAGAGGTATCTCCCTCAATTACTGAAGTCTCAGCAGATGATTTCTAGGTTTACATAAAAAGGCCCAAGATCAGTCATACACCTGATACGTCTGGTGGAGAAGAGACTCAGTCTACCATAGTCATGGGAGGTGAACATTCTTTGTTTTCCTCAGGAAGCCAGCCGACGATGTCGACCTCCTTGTCGAAGAAGAAGGGTGATACAACATTAAAACCTAGAGATGCACAAGAGCCTACAAGACTGAACCTTTTTGAGAAATATAACCTGATTAAGAAGAAAAATGAGATGTTGACAAATAGTACCTATGCTCAATTTTGGAAACAAACATCCACAACCCAACATACATTACTATATGCTTTTGATACAGAGAAGGGGAGAATGCACATGGCCTACTTCCAAGCACAGGTGCCTCAGCCCAAAACAATTTCTGATTATAAAAGGGCAACGTTCGAGTTTGATGTTGCAGAAGTACATCCAGTTGATCAGATGGATTTGCACAGACAAACTGGAGAAATGATCTTCTCCACCTTGGAAAACACCTCCACGACTGCAGCAAAATTATAGGTTTCCTTTAACAATGTCTAGACTCAGCTGAAGCTGGAGAAGGTGTCCTCTTTGTCAAAGGATAACAAAATAAATTCCCTGGAAGAACTGGTGCTCAAAACTGGATATGATCCGTCCAATGTCAAAGTAGCAGAAGAGCTCATCAAAAAGAAGAATGTTGACATAGCCTCCCTGAGGAAACAATTGAAAATATCTGCTACCGAAGACCCACATGCTAAAGAGATGGTCGAGACTAAAGGCTAGAAAGAGGAGATGTTGAAGTTAATCATGGAAAAGAACGCTCAGATTAAAGAAATGGAAGTTGATTTGGAAAAATTAGTTAAGGAAAAGGAGCATAATCTTCTAATGGCATTCATACCATTGAATGCAGTTCCTATCACAGGGGTCAGTACAACAACGACAACATCAGCCACCATAGGGGAAATTCCAGCAGCAAGCTCAGTGACAGCTCCAGATGCAACAAAGAAATTGGTAAAAGCGATGGAAAACATGACTCTGCAAGGGGATAGAAATCAGAAAACTGCATGAAGAGATTCAAAATCTCCAAAAGATGAAGTCCGCAATCTAGGCCAGCTACAACACTGAGATGCATAAATCAGAGAGGCTCAAACAGGAACTGCAGCAACTACAGAAGGAAACAGTCATGGCTAATACACTGTCAAAGGCTTAGGAAAATATTTGGATGGACATATGTCAATCAGTGACAGAGATATGGCCTCTGATGAAAATTATGTTTGAACAATATGAGCTGGTGTAGAGAGCCAGACATGCCATTGACAAGATAAAGGGAGAATTGGGAGAAATGCCTACAGAGGCAAACGAGATCATCAGATTCTTAAATTCTAAATCAAAAGAAGAGCTGGAAGTCCTGCAAATTGAGGACAGGAATGAAACTATTCTTGAAGTCAAGAAAGTGTTTACCAAGAGGGGGATAATGCTACAACTCGAGGAGAGAGTTCAGACAATGGATGTTGCGGTACAAAGGTTTTTCACCAAGACCAATTCTTTGCAAAAGAAAGGTCTCCCAAGTTTATTTGTGATCAATAACAAGTTGATTACTCTCTCATACTACAAACTAAAGATCCTCGCAGTGGCAAAATATGGGTCCAAATTTGTAGTCATACAAGGAAGCATCACGAGCAAAGAATTCCTAGAAACTCTGTGATCAGACTTGAGAATTCAACACGAGATAAAGTATCTTTTCACCACCAAGCCCACCTTTTCTAAGTACACAGAGACAGATGAGGTATACCGAAGGCTGCTCAAAGTTATTATTTCCAGTCAGCAGAGATGGGAAGACCTGTGTGACTTGATTGATTAGAAGGTGATGTGGATGCACACGTCATCACGTGGAGCAGTCGAAGTTAAGTTGATGACTCACCAACAACCTTCCCCGAAATCAACACAAAGAACTCGACAGATCATTAGCATTTCCTACAATTTTGTATTTTGTTATCTAGTTAGTTAGATTTGGATCCTACCACGTCCTGATCATTAATGACAGGATCAATTGTAATTTTTCTATAAATACTTCAAACTTCGAAGTATTGAGGGTTGATCTTTACGCCCAAGCAAGTTGTAAACTGTAATCTTTCTGAAGAGATCTACCAGTAATAAAAAGGACGATTCACGGGATTCCTGCGTGTTAATGTTGGTGATGTTTACTCCTCTTCGTTGAATGGTTTATCTTACTTTGTTATCATTTTGTTTTCTATATCTGGTCATTTAAAATAAGTTAAAGTTGCATAATTAATCTTCGCATACTCTGTTTCTGTCTTTTAAAGATCTAAATGTTTGTCTTCTGATATTGTGATAAAGAAATTTTTGAATGCTTTTGTATTATAGTTTATTATCTCATATATTTCTATTATCCATCACTTTAATTCTCAAAGATCCAACATTTTCATTATCCTTCCCTGTGAAGAAACCTAATAAAATCTGTTCTCTGATCTCGAACCTTAACACAGACCCCATAGCCCAATGGATGCATAAGCAATTATTTCATCCATTTTTATAAAACAAAACAACACAGTCCTATTTATTTAACTAGCCTAATATCTGAATCATGAAACATATCTAAATCTTACAGAGATACCCCTCTCTGAAACCGGTAGGGCTAGATCCCAGTTTCGAAGTGGTTGGATAAAGTTACCTCTTATAAATTTCTTCTACCTCTTGACAACCTCTAGGAATTTACAGAGCGCTAACAGTATGCATGGGATTTTCCAAGTTTTTAGAGTATATATGAAAGAATAGGATACACACTTAGCAATGATTAAAAGGAGACTATGGAGATTAATGGGTTGACCTACCTTAGAAAATTAATTAACAAAATATAGTTTTATGTGCCAAGTCAAACTCCATTGTGTCCAATCAACATATAAATCGGCCTACCAAATATTTCCATGTGTCATCTTTGATAAGTCACCATTAAATTCCATGTGTCACATTCCCATAAGTTTCCACATGTCATCTTCCATGAGATGCCATATGGAACCAATAATACACTTCCATGTGGATGTATTTCATTTGTTAATAAAAGTGTATGTCATCAAATCATGGGGTGCCATGTGTTTTTCTCTGATTGGATCATGGTTTAAAGATGAATAGTTTGGAATAATAGTTAAGTATTGGGAGAGATTCGTGAGAGGGGAGAGGGAATGGATAGTTAGGGAAAGGGGTGTAGGGGGAAAGGGTAAAGTGTAGGTAGTGGAGGTGGGGTAAGGGGGAATGTAGGTAGCAGGAGCTGGGTCGGGGGTGAGGAAGGTGGGGTGGTGGGCGGGTGAGTGAATTATGAGTATGTTCGACTGCCATGGATGAGTAAGGGAGGGGAGGTAGATAAAAAAAAATAAACTAAGTAATGTGAAGTATGGTGGGGAGAATGGAGAGATAATTAATATGGTAAAGTGAGGAGTATGGCGGGTGACCGAGACGTGAGGTGAGTGAATTATGAGTCTGCCAACCTGAAAAACTAAGAGTGATGTGAGGAAGAGGGAAATAGGGAAGAATAATGGGAGAATAATTAAATAATTCTAAGTGTTGTAAGGGGAAGAAATAAGATATGTCTTAGGCTCGCAAGATTTTGAAGAAAACAAGGGTCTTGGGCCCGTAAAATTTGAAGAAAGTTATGGGTCTTGGGCCAAAAAATTGAAGAAAAGCAAGGTCTTGTTCCCAAAAAATTTAGATGTATTTTGAAGAAATTTTCTTTATTCCACATGGAAGAAGCGTTGTTTTCCTCTTAAACTTAAACCTGTATATCTTAAGCATACAAACTTGAATTTTCGTTCCGAAAAATGCATGGCGAAGCTGAGACTAAGGGCTACACAATGAACTTATAATAGTTCAAAATTGTCTTCTTTTGATATCACTTTTTTTTATTAATCCAAGAGAGGGAAAATATAGATGACCAAATTATGGTCAACAACTGGCTCCAACTACGCGACAGTGACCCCATATGGGTTGGTGAGAACATCAGAATCTGAAGACCAATTGCCTTCTCCATTGGGCTATGGAATCAACTTCAAAACAAATTCTTGTAATTCTTCTTCTTTCATGGAGTTATCTTCAAATTTTAATATAAAGACCGCTTTATTGTGCAAAATTTGAAGTAAAGAAACAAAATATGTACATACATGATATTCCTACCCTACCTTACTCAGAAGAAGGAGACACTTTTAGGTGTAAGTAGATTTCCAATGTAACCATTCAAGCATTGATCTGATATTTGGAATGAACTCCAAAACTATGAAACATATTGGGGCTTGTACTAATGAGTTACGGGCACTCTCAATGTCTATTGGAGAAAAAATGAACCAATTGTGTTGAGAATCTGATTACATTGTTTGACCAACAATGCTCTGGAACCATAATCCAATGAAATCAACTCTTGGCTACTCAAGACTATTATTGTCTTTGATTGGATCAGGAATTTCCAATCTTAGAATAAATTCATTTTTGATCTTATCTCCAACCACTTCCAAGGTTCTTGATTCATCAACAATGTCTTGAAAAGACTCTTCCTTCATGTAACGACAATCTTGCTCATTATTCTTCTCAAGATTCATTTCTTTCACCAATTCTTCTTGCTGCTAAGGATCTCGAGGATTTTCATCATCTATTGCAAGGCTTAAATCTTCTTGTTCATTTGATGGAGGCTCCTCAATTTTATTCTCAAACTTGTTGCTTAAAATATCTTCATATGGAGTGTAAGAGAGGCTAAAGTCTTGCTCTTGCAAATTAGAATTCTTATTTTCATTTTCAGCCATGTGACTTAATTAAGAAAAAGATTCCAATGTTTTATTATATTCTTCTTCCAAGTCAAACACTTCATTTTCTTGTGTCCATATGGGAGAGGGTGAGTGAGCAACAACTTTAAAAGCATCAACAAAATCATATGAATGCACTCTTGAGATGAAATTTTTCTGCAAATGAATTTTACAACATGTTGGCCCTTGACCAATTTTTGTGGAAACATTCATCATGTTTGACCACTTTTGGGACTTCGACAGGTTGGTCAAAGATGGAGCACCCAGGCGGAGCGAAGATCGCGGGAGCTCACTCATCTTGCGGGCTCATGGACCCAGCAAGGGCTTTTAGGGTTTATGTAATGGGTTATGGGTTGTCGGCCCGTGGGTTTACCCATGTTTAGGCCCTTTGGTAAAAGTATATATATGAAGGAATGTAATGTAGAAACAACAACTACTAAGTGTTGGCTATGTGCACAGTATGTTTGGCTTAGTGCAAGAGATTGTAAGTTGTTTTGTGCAATCTGGTTGTGTAAAGTAAGGCTTTCTGCTATTAAGGAGTTGGCTTTGTGCCTTGACCTAATTTGGGGAACGTGGATCTGGTGCGCAGCGCGCAGATCACCTATCCAGTGCGAAGCTTGGCTCTGTGGCTTTGTGCACAAGATCAGATGAATGTAAGAAGCTTGAAGAATAATAAAGAAGAAGAAGAAGACTGGTGGATTTAGCCCCACACTGGGGTGAACCACGTATATCCTATGTCTTGATGCGCTTTGTGCAATGTTATTTATGTGTTTATTTTCTTAGTGTTGTTGTTCTAGTGTATGATGAATGCATCTAATGTTGTTTCTTAGTGCTTGAAGGTATTTGAATGTCATATCTGAACTAATGATATGTGCCAAATGATTGGAAGTGCATGATCTGCAATTTTATTGCATTGATCTATAATAAGGGTTTAATTTTCGATGTGAATGAGATTCAAGAACTAATGCATACAGTTGTTTAAGTGTTCTGTTAAGTGTTGTAATCACAGATCTATGTCACAGCCTGGTTGTAGACACCTGAGTCCTACAACCCCCCTTGCTTCTACCTCGGGTGAGACTTCATCTGCTTCGTAGGTGTTACTGAAAGGGCCTGTAGTTAGGGTTTTGTTGGTGTGATGTTGAAGCGTTGAACCCTGGGTCTTCCTCTGTGCCAACAAATGGTTCCGTTGCCAGGACATGAAACTGAGATTGTTAGGAAACTGAAGAAAAGAGAAAGCTCTGTGCGTAGATCTGTTGTTGTAGTGCGCAATATTATACTTAACTTGCGAAGCTCTGTGCTAAGAAAGAAACCTGATCTGAAGGAAAGAGGTAAGATCTTAAAGCTTTATGTTCCGGTAAAGGTAAGATAAGTGAATTTTCTTATTTCAAAAGCATGAATCTAGGTATGTTTGATATATTTTGTCCTAGTCTGAAAACTAGGGCACAGTTAGAAGAAAGAATTGATATGAATAAATTTGATAGAGATAGAGAAAGATATGTTATTCCTATGCATAGAAAGAATTTTTGGACTAATAAGTGGATGCAAGAACCTAGAAATAATCTTTGTAGGTTGCAGGTCCACCACTGTGATCCCGTTGCGCAGTACAAGAGAGGTTAGGGATCACTTAAATGAAAGAGAGGATTAACACTATGTTATAATTGCAGAAGACAGGGACATCTTGCTAAGGAATGCCCTAGCACAGGTCCTATTTGTATTTGTTGTAAAACTATTGGTCATGAGGTTGAGGATTGCCTAAGGATGATTGCTAAAGTTGAAAATATGAACATGAGACAAGAAAACTATAAAGAAGTTTAAGAGACTAAGGATATGTTAAATAATCATACAGAAAAGGATTCAGAGACTATGTTAATACAGCTAAAAGAAGTAATAAATGATCACAGAGACATCAGTTTACCAAAGATCCTGAAAGAAAAACAACCCATAGTTACAAGAATAGAAGACTTCGACATCGACTATGTATTGGATGAGGAAACACATGTGAACATTATGCCAGAAAGCACTTGGGAAATTTTGGGAAAGCCTGCTATGCTACATTCAATGGGAAGGATAGGCTTGTTTAAAGGAAAGATGATAACCCTATGTGGAAGAGTTACTAATGTACCTATGATTGCTCATGAAACATCGACCGAAGAGGACTTTGAAGTTATTAGGTTTGTTGAGAACAACGCTCCTTTTCCACTTTTGTTAGGAAAGAATTGGGTTGAGAAGGATCATATCAGAAGGAAAGGAGAGGAGGAAGCCACATAACATAAAAAGAAAGAACTAAGGGACTTCATAGCCAAAAAAATAGAACGACTAATAGAAGAACAAGAGGATAAGTCGAAGCAATAGAGGGTAAGAGAATTAGTCGTCAAAGTTGAAAGAACGCAAAAAGGTTTGAAGGACCTATCCATGCAAGAAGAAAGTATCTCCACTTAGGACCTAATAAGAGAGGAGGTATTACCCTTGAACCCTTTGAAAGAACATCGGCAGTGCTAAGTTACTACGCTAAGAGAAGAGAAGAATAAGAATGGAAAGAGGAATCCAGAGACTCAGCTCATATGAAAGAAGGAAAGAAATCTTGGTAAGAAGAAAGCCAAGTTAAAAAAACTACAAAAACTTCCAGTGAAGACTTCGTAGAAGGCAGGCTTGTAGGCCCTAAACCTCGCCGGAACAGCAGAACCGCACAGAATGGGACTTCGCCACGATGAAGATATATGACCGTTGGAAGCGCCCCAACCGTTAGAATAATGCCCCAGAACAGCTAGAAACACATTTATTTACGAAAAGACCGTCATTGGACCATTGGGACCACACCATAATGGCCTGATTCGCATTGATGGACGCATTCCTGCTTGTTGGAGGAATTCGTTACGACACGTGCTTATTTAACCCGTCGGACGCTGCACTGGGACCACTTTTTTCCACCCATGATTATCTGAGCTAATAGAGAACCCATTGTATCACACTGTGCTTTATATACCTCTCCATTTGGTTGATTACCGCGCTTGTCTGTTCGCCTACCCGATCTACTCGATTACAAGTGTGAATGTCGGGCGAACATAGAGCGTTAGAAAATTCTGTGGATCAGATTCTTGTCGAGCTCATGGCTGAGAAAGTTATGTCTGTAGGAATACAGACATCGTCGACTAGAGGATTGCAAGCATCCCCTTCAACTAGACGTCATTCTAGTCGTACTACTGAGAAGTGAAGAAAACATCGTGATGATCTAGCTAATGTGAAGCAGGTCCCGTCGGTCTTGCCAAAGTACATACCGCTTTTGGCTAGCATGGTGAACCACAACAGTATTCCGTGTGACTTTGAATACACATTGATCACTGCATACATCCCGAAGGAGATACGTGTAGTTGGACCTTAGTTAGGACATATCCCAGCGTTGAAGAATAGATATTTTAACCTCAGAGACAGGAAGAACTACGCGATGCTCGCACTGCATTGGTATTTGATGAAAACGACTGGGAAGAAGCCGTGCATAGTCTCCCACCTATGGATTAAGGAGCTCCCATAATCAACGATCCCAAATGTAATGAAGATCCCTCACTTCGGCTGACATCAGGCGGTTAACGCTTGCGTTAAACTCCTCTTGCCGTGCTACCATGGAGGATATATATGGCTTGATAAGCGCGTCATTGTGGATCCGGTGCTGATCCATCTCATTACAGGAATGATCATGCAGGGACCATACCCTCAACAATTCTACCCAGGGAAGACTTCAGATCATTCCCTAGCATAGTGCATCAAGGAAGACTATGGCGATGTAGAAAAGGGAAAGCGAGGCTACAAGGTAGCCTCCATCCAAGATGGTGCAGTGTGCCTATCTTGTCATCTTATAGATGGCAATATCATCAGAAAGAACCGTCCGACACAGGTGACTGTATTTGTAGTAGACCTTGCAGGCAAGTGCGTCGAAGGAATAAAAATGAACTGGGCGAGTTACCTCGTCAACGAGCTCGAGAAGGACTGTCGCGAAGCGCGGGACCAAGGTTATGAATTCTAGTTTAGCTGGTTACTGGTATTGATCTCCTTTATCGCTTGGCAAATGTCGGAAGGAGTGACATTTCTCGAAGTTGAGCCATCTAAGCTGTTGGCCGCAAGGTTCTCCACCTTATGGTATACGAATGACATGTCGAAGCAGTGGTAGTCGAACATTGTCTTCCATGCCTACTACCAGCATCTGAAGCATGTTATTGAGGCTTTTCTATGGATGACGCTAAACACACTCCACATGTACAGACCGCTAGCGAAGTTCCACGTAGATCGACACTTTATCTACATCACTGCGCACAGGGAGGAGAGTAAGGAGGAGCTGCAGTCCTATTATAAGCTAACCAATGAAGATATGGAGGAGATCACCAAAGAATGACCATAAAAGTTCCTTGTACTGGTGGAAGATGCAAAACTCTCCAACCCCGACATCATCGGAAGTCCCATGGTCACCCAGGTCGAATATGATGGACAGAATAGCATAAAGAAAAACAATAAAAAGGAGGAAGTACATGATATAGAAACTGATAAGGAGGATAGTGCCTCAGAGGAAAGTAGGCATGAATCACCTACAGGAGGAGGAGGAGACAAAGTGAACCAAGAAGAAGGAGGGGAAGAAGGAGAAAATCAAGACAAAGGCGAAGTTACACCACTGAAGGATCCCCTTACAGAGGTCGAAACATCAAAGAAAAGGAAGGTTTCTCCACAGAAACCCTCCACAAGAAAGAAGACATGTGCCAATAATCCTCAGTCGAAGAATGTACTCATAGTGGATGATGTCGATCTCATCATCGCAGTCGTGGAGGATGCTTAAGAAGATATCTTGTAGCGACATGAAGAAAAACAAGAGACGCTATATGAAAGAATCGATAAGGAGCTGAAGGAGATACATCAAGCCATATATTCAAGCCGTGCAGTACCTACTGCGCCTTCTTCGCCGAAGATTGCAGAATTGGGGGATGAGCCCACCCAGTTACGAAGATTAGTAGATGCAATAGAGGCTCGACTTCAGGGAGTCCAAGAAGAAAAGGAACAGGCTACAAAATCCTTGAAGCAAGAAAAGGAGGAGGTCTTAGAGAAACTTCGAGCTGCGTATATGGAGAAAGATGAAAATTGGGCGATGTTCGAGGAGGAAAAAGCAAAGATACAGAAAGAAAAAGACTAGCTCCTCGCAGAGAAGACTGTGGTCAAAGAGGCAGTGACTAAAGCAGTTCGCTTTGTGTCCAGCTTGGCACAGGAGGAAGAAGAGTCAGCCGAGATACAAGTGGGGAAGCTCGCTGAGGCCATTCAGCAGCTTCAAGCAAGAGTAATGGAGTTAGAACTCCAAGAAGTGTCGAGCACTCCACAAGAAGTGCACAATCAGAGGGAAGAAGCTCCCAAGAATGCAGTAGAAAGAATCAGGGCACTAGCCTCAAAGTGTAAGCAATTGAGCGATCGTAGTGCGTAGACCTATGAGCGCCTTGCAGAAGACCTGGAGTTGAGGAAACTAGACGCACGGCTACAGGAGGTGAAGCAACATTCGTCCACCGTGCAATCACAGATGAAGTTGCTTACTACAGTCAAGAAGATGAAAATATCACATGAACAACGCGCAGTCTAGCAACAGATTACTGCCATCCAGAGCAGATTCATGGAGGTGACACAAATATTACAGTCGATGCAGGATGAATCCTGCATGATTTTTGAAGATATTGAAGGACAAGGCTCACAACTAGACTAAGTGGTTGCGACAGTGGAACAACGCCTGGAAGTACCTGTCACCGAGCAAGTGATTTAGGAGTTGGTTGAGTAGGAGGCTCTAGCGAAACAGCAGGTCAAGGCATCTCGAGCTAAGCTCGAGGCCTTTGAAGTAACGTTGCCCAAATCTGAGTGACTCAGGATGAGTCACGGGTGAGTGTTGGGGGCCTGTTGGCCCTTGTCCAAGTTTTGTGGAAACATTGGGCATGTTTGACCACTTTTGGGACTTTGACAGGATGGTCGAAGATGGAGCACCCAGGCGGAGCGGAGATCGCGGGAGCTCACTCATCTTGCGGGCTCGTGGACCCAGCAAGGGATTTTAGGGTTTATGTAATGGGTTATGGGATGTTGGACCGTGGGTTTACCCATGTTTAGGCCCTTTTGTAATAGTATATATAGGAAGGAATGTAATGTAGAAACAACAACTACTAAGTGTTGGCTATGTGCACAGTATGTTTGGCTTAGTGCAAGAGATTGTAAGTTGATTTGTGCAATCTAGTTGTGTAAAGTAAGGCTTTGTGCTATTAAGGAGTTGGCTTTGTGCCTTGACTTGATTTGGGGAAGGTGTATCTGGTGCAAAGGGCGCATATCACCTATCCAGTGTGAATCTTGGCTCAGTGGCTTTGTGCACATGAGAGGATGAATGTAAGAAGCTTGAAGAATAATAAAAAAGAAGAAGAAGATTGGTGGATGTAGCCCCACACTGGGGTGAACCACATATATCTTGTGTCTTGATGCGCTTTGTGCAATGCTATTTATGTGTTTATTTTCTTAGTGTTGTTGTTCTAGTGTATGATGGATGCATCTAATGTTGTTTCTTAGTGCTTAAAGGTATTTGAATGTCAGATCTGAACTAATGTTATGTGCCAAATGATTGGAAGTACCTGATCTGCAATGTTACTGCGTTGATCTATAATAAGGGTTTAATCTGTGATGTGAATGAGATTCAAGAACTAATGCATACGATTTTTTAAGTGTTATATTAAGTGTTGTAATCACAGATCTGTGTCCCAGTCTGGTTGTAGACACCTGAGTCTTGCAACCCCCCCCTACCTCTACCTCGGGTGAGACTTCATCTGCTTCGCAGATGTTGCCGAAAGGGTCGGTAGTTAGGGTTTTTTTGGTGCGTTGTTGAAGCGTTGAACCCTGGGTCTGCCTCTGTGCCAACACAACATATCCCAACTCATAATGGAGTTAGGCAGTAATGAACTATACCATTGGAGAGCATATCCTCGCAGATTTTGTAAAAATAATCTACATGTAACATTTTCCTCAGTAGTGAGGTTGAAATCATGACATGTACTTTTGAAATTAAACAAGTGTTTCTTTGCATCTTCTAAAGTATCCCCGAAGAATGTAGAAAAAATTTCAATAGAAATATCAGGCATTTCAAAATCTACTTATGGTAGATTTAATGGAGTTCTATGAAATCACCTTCTTCTTTGGGAAATTGTTGTTTTTGCTGAGTCTTGTAAAGCCATTGATGAGCTTGATGGATAATTTAAAGGAACATCATGACATGAATGAAATTTTTTCAGAGGCATCATCTTCTTGAGATTTTTGAGTCTTTCCAATGGAATTTCCAGAAAGTTCATTCTCC
>SNQJ01S0119009.1:31756-44176 GCA_010110895.2 Picea sitchensis
TTCTGATGCTTCCTGACAGGGGACGGACTTGAGCTACTGCGTGCTCTCCTATTGGAATGCCTCGAGGAGTGATGGTGATGTCTACTAACATTCCTTGTTCTTATTTTCTCATGAGGAGACCTGTGACTTCCTGATTTGCTTGAGCCACTCTCCTTATCCAATTTATTTTATATTATGTTCAAGCTCTTCATTAGCTTCATGTTGAAGTAATCCTGCTGCTCCTTGGCTTTCATAAGCCTTTCATTATCAGCCTTGTGGATTTGGACATCATTTTGCAAATTTTTAATTGTCTCCACTAAGTTCAAACTTTCTTCCTTTCCTTCTCCATGTCCAATTGAGTTTGCACCTTCATTACCCAAATGGACATCCATCCCTACGATCTTACCTTCCTGGATGTATGCCCCCTATGTATCTTCCATCTTCTTGTACTATGTGTTGATCCTGATCTAATCTAGTTGTTGTTAACTCTGCAAAATGTGTAGCCAACAAGACTTTGTCAGGCTAATGGATTCAACAATTTCTTGAAATTGTGAACCGTTCTGGTTCAATAATACATCAGAATTATTTCTTTTGATTTTCTGCGAAATTGGTTGTTCAACTCAATTTTCTAGGTGAATGGTTATATTATGTTGTTCAATACCTTTCCAATGAATTCTCCCTTGCTCAATTCTGAGTCTTGAGCAAAAAGTTATGGATATCTGAAAATTGTCTTTTCTGTGAGGTTGATCCTTGTACAAGTGATATTCTTCTAGAGCTAAATTATCTCTCAAACTCATGTTGAATCCTGTCTTTAGGCTTACAGGTTTCTTGTACTTTCCCTAAATTGCACGCCCGCCCAATTTAGTAATTTGCGGGCTCCTTCTCTAAGCCCCTTTTCTTTCATCAAAATCATTTTTGGGAATTAGCCCCTTTATTTCAACCCCCAATCGCATATGACAACGGGCCATGACCAAGCACTAGTTGATAGGCGCTTATCCGAAGCTTCAATATTCTAGGGCTTCAGAACTTCGGGTTTGGAGGTTTCTCCTTCAACATACTTTACTTCCTCTGAATGTCGAATCGACAAACTACTGAACAAGTGCTTCTTCGGAGATTTGAGACTCTGGAACTTTGAAACTTTGGGCTTTGGAGGTTCCGTCTACACCACACAACCTTTCCTCTGAATGCCCCCCCCCCTCTCCCCAAATGGTGCTTCTCCTGAGTTTCGGGACTCCAGATGATCCGAGATCTTTTCATCGAGTGACTTATAAAGAATTGCATTAAATGAGCCTAAATAAAAGTGCACCATTAAAGAAGGAAAATCTCAATAATTAAGAGACATAAGCATCAAATCTGAACACAAAAACTTGATAACAGAGTTCGTCCCTGGTGGACTACGTCTTCGAGTCCTTCTCTCAAATGGGTAGGTTATTTCATTAACTCATCAAAAGAATTTGGCAAAATACATAAGTATACCGCATTCTAAAATCAAGCTGCAAAAATAATGCTCAGATCAGAAAACATACATCACAACTGAATTTGTGGCGTCGAATTACCCAAAAATGATTGTCTCCATGCCTCGATCCGACACTGGCACTCCCAGATCCAAGAAGAAATTTGTCTCAGTTTCTGTACCCCTATGCAACCTGAAATTAATGATTGGACTGCATAGAAATGCATGCCTAAGGCCGTACCATATGCGCGCCTTCCTCCCATGGCTCGACAGACTCAACATTTAAGTAATATGGTCGGGGTTCAATACAAAGCATGAACCATTGGTCCGTTGGTTTGGGCATGAATATTGTTAAGGCACAGAGTGGGGAGGAGGTCTTGGGGTCAAACCCGCAAGACTCCCCCTTTTGGCTATATAATTGAACCATATGTTATATATATATATATATATTTCCATTCCACCAATTTTGGTGGGGACTCTCTCCAGGGTGCTAACGAATATTACATGGTCGGATTTGGCAGACTCGCCAATCCATAATTTTTTTCAAAAATCAGACACGAGTTGACCTTGTGCTTTTGTCGCCTGCCATGCAGAAGCCCCTAATTAGGCCACATGGCAGCCTCTCATTCGTCCACGTTGTCCTCTGACACATCATCATGCCATGTCATTGTGCCACATCATCATTCCACGTCATCGTACGGACTACCACGTGGCACGATCCTATTAGTCTACGGATCGGTCCAAAAGTGCCAAAACTGGGTGACACGTGGCAACCTCTGGTGCTACCATGTCACCATGTTGATGTCAGCATGACACGTGTCACCTTTTTCTCCTGCCACGTGTATTGTATGAATGTTTACATCAACAGTACGGATGTTGACTCATCCCTTGCTAACTGGGCTAGGTTGACCAAACTTTGACCGTGAATATCTTTCAATCCGTAACTCTGTTTGATGAGTCGTTTGTGCCATTAGAAATCTTGTGATGCACTCTTCGTGATAATGTCATTTTCACTGAGTTTTGGTAACTTCAAATTTATTCCCTTTCTCTTTCTGCTGAAGCCATTCTGAGCGTCCTGGGTTGCCTCTATGAGTTTTGGGTTGTCCTTAGACTTTTCTAGATCCTTTTTGGATCACCAGCGCTCCAGAGCTTCTGGCTTCAGAGGTTCTTACCAAAACCTACTCAATTTCTCTCGAATACCAAACTTTTGAACTTTTGGGGTCCACTTAGTACTGCGCACCAAGGGTGCTACGTGTCAATAATATGGTGGTGACACATCACCCCACCGATGAGAGACGCGTGTAAAATAACAATTGGTACAAAAATCCTGTCAAAAGCATGAATCAAGTTGACACGTGGCAGGTGTAAAGTGGCTCCATGTCACCTTAGGTGACGTCATCATGCCACGTCACATTCGGCCCTTTGAAACTTCGTAACTCCAGAAGATTTCACACCAACATACTTTATAACTCCCGAACAAGTGTTCTTTGGAGCTTCGGGACTTCGAGGCTCCGGGACTTCGAAACTTTGGACTTCGGGGGATTTCACTGTTGAACACCGCCTTACCCCCAAACTGTCGAACGTTGTAATTATGAACACTTGTTTATCTTCAGACACATATCCCTGAATATGAATGATCCAGATTGGTTCCAAACTTTGGGGAACTCTCCACTCCATGCAACCATAGCCAAATTTCCCCGTAGTGTCGAATTGTCGAACCACTTGGGGATCCAATGACTCACCTTCCCCCAAACGATCTATGATGTAGATCTACTCCGGGACTTCAGAGCTTTGGGGATTTTGCCTCCATTTGTCAAAATCCTAAAATTTTCTGAAGCAACAAAGTCTGAAAGACTTGAAGGTTAATCATTGCACTCCTTTCCCAGATCTGACAGTTGTGAATGATCTACCTTCTCCCGAACAGATCCGACGACCCAAATCTAAACTTTGTGGCCCTAAAACCATGGTTATTGTGGTTTCTTTCCTCTGATGGCTTTCTCGAACCGCTATACCTCTTGAGCTTTCAAACACAGCTAAGGTGTTCTCTCAGCGCCCTCTTGGCACTCATGGATTCTCTGAAACTCGAATTTTGTCCATTTCGACAACAATTCGTTCTGAAATTTTTTCTTCAATTTCCACTTATGCGGCACATCTAGGCTCAATGTTGAAAACTAAATCTCTGATACCAGTTTGTAACATCCCCAACCACCTAGGTCGGGCCATGCTACTCCATAAAATAGTCTTACTAAACTCTTATACCATATTGTAGCATCCCCATCTTTAGGTCGTTGGGCTATGCCACATAACAATTCTTCATTTCTACTGTATATATTTATACAAATTTAAAACAGACATATACATTCTGATAATGAATATATTCATGTGGAATAACAATAAGCCTATACATACAACATACACATGCAATACTCTTAATTATAAAGACATGTACAAACACACAACATGTAGTTGGACACATAATTGATACTTATCTTTTTATAGAAGACCACCAACTGCATGCAGACCTTCCATGAACCTCCCAACCTTAGACCATGCTGTTCAAAGCTCCTAGAAACGGGTCACCCTCGAGCTAGGACTAAAATCCACCTAGGTAAATGGATTCCTATCTAGGCTGAGGTTACATAATCAACAAGAAGGACTTCGTCCCAGGAGACAACTCAAACTAAAAACCTACAATCTCTCATTCCCCACATGCATGTCCCACCCCAGGAAGTGTGCCCCTTCTCTGCTCAACAATCCTTTGACTTCCCCACTTCCCTTCCAGGGCTTCAACGAAAGGCTAGATAGGAAGTCTCAGATCTCTCTAGCTGCAATTGGGCCCCCTCAACAAATCAATTCCTCAACAATTATCTTACTTGGAAAGAGTTTCTCACAAGCCTGACAACCTTCCTCTTCAATCCCATAGGCCTGACAACATGCTTCTTCAATCCAGCTCTCTAGTCATCTAGGTGTTGACTCTGGTGAAGGCAGCAACATAAAATGGATTAAGGCACAGGTGGTGGCAGTATCCACACTCAAGAAATGAACAAGGAAATGTACGGGTGATGGTCAACGACAAAGTTCAGGTAAGGAATAGGTAATGGAAGTGGTGACAACCTTCAGATAAGGCACAATACAGGTTCAGATAAAGTACGGGTGCACTGTGCATAACAGGAAATGTGCAGGGTAACTGCAAAGTGCATGCAGGATCTAGGGGTGCGTGAATGATGCCGAGGTTGAAAGATGCAATCACTGGTCAGTACGAGGTGAAGCAATGGAAAACTGCTCAAAATCCTGAAATGCGAGGGTGACCTGGGGAGAATGGTCCTTTCTCATAAATGGACTAATTTCCCCACATTTAATTTGCATGCACCCTTGATGAAACATGGCCCTCCAGGAGCTCGTTTTTCCCCACTTGTATTTCATTTCTCCTTTGATAAGGACTTAGGATAATATGAGTTTTATCCTTTCCTTAGAATTTAGGAATAATAATATATTATTCCCTTAGAGACAAACCCTCTAGCTTAGCCACTTTTCTAGGCTCTTAGCCTCCCCCACTTTCCCTTCCTAGTGGATTTTATTCCCCTATACTATTTTATCATGGTTGGTCTTCACGCAACAATGTATTATATTAATGATATGATTGTTTACATATACAAAAATAGGCCCACTGGCCTTTAGCATCTAGACTCTCTGTCCTAATCATCACATAAGCCTTATGGCTTATAATAAACTGGCTCACTAGCCTACAAAACATATTCACATTTACAACTTGGGCTCGATCTTGGGGTGTTACAGCCCCTGCCCCACTGATAATTTTGATTCTCAAACCCTTGATGAAACTCTTATTCTCTTTTTAAAATTAGATCTTCTAACTACTTGAGTAGTTAAGGTTTTTCCTTTCTTGAATTTCCCACACACTTTTCTTCTTGAAGCATTATCTTTAATTAATGCCTCATTCAGAAATGTATATCATTAACATCTGCATAAATCAAATGGGTCCCTTTTCATTTTTAATAAAATAATTTAATTAAACTTTTATTTGTAAAATTGAATTAATTTCCCTTTAAAAGAGGAGGAATGTGTTTTAATTTTTTGGAAATGATAATCAACATTTTAGCCATGAAAATCAATTCATATGTGATCTTCATCATCTTATCTTTCCAATAATATAAATATTTTCCAAATCTGACTCGGGAATTTCAAAATATGAGCTTCTAAAGTTGAGTTGTCACACAAACCCATTAAAAATAAAGCTAACTGATATTTCAATTTCTGGGGAAAATGTGGCCTTTTCAACCCCTTCTAACCTATACCATCATCTTCTTTTTCGAAATACCTTTCCAACGGTATAAATTTTGTGCAATTTCATCGCTCGACGCTCAAGTTATGGTCTTCAGAAGTTTGTGACTCAGGGACCGTAGATCGGATGTTTTGGGGAAATCTCATCCCTTGATTTGTGTTTCATGCTCCCTTTTGGAATTTCGACTTGTCTTCATTAAAATTATCCCACATGCATGGGATTTTACAAGTTTTTAGAGTATATGTGAAAGAATAGGATACACACTTAGCAAGGATTAAAAGGAGACTGTGGAGATTAATGGGTCGACCTCCCTTAGAAAATTAATTAATAAAATACAATTTTATGTGCTAAGTCAAACTCCACTATGTCCAATCATCATATAAATCAGCCTACCAAATATTTCCATGTTTCATATTTGACAAGTCACCATTAAATTCCATGTGTCACATTCCCATAGTTTTCCACATGTTCTCTTCCATGAGCTGCCATGCAACACCAATAATGCACTGCCATGTAGATGTATTTCAATCAACGTATAAATCAGCCTACCAAATATTTCCATGTGTCATATTTGACAAGTCACCATTAAATTCCATGTGTGACATTCCCATAGTTTTCCACACGTTCTCTTCCATGAGCTGCCATACAACACCAATAATGCACTGCCATGTAGATGTATTTCATTGGTTAATAAAAGTGCTATGTCATCAAATCATGGGGTGCCATGTGTCTTGCTCTTATTGGATAATTGTTTAAAGTGAATAGTTTGGAATAATAGTTAAGTATTGGGAGGGATTCATGAGACGACGGAGGGAATGGGTAGTTAGGGAAGGGGGTGTAGGGGGAAAGGGTAAACTGTACGTAGTGGATGTGGGGGGGAGGAATCTAGGTATGTGTTATAACCCTATGTTTCATAGGATCAACTGGTGACTGAAATTTTTTTACTCTTGTTGTATTTTTGGTTGTAAATAATATTTCATTCTGCAAATGATTTACAAAAGAAAGAAAAGAAAAAGAAAAAGAAAGAAAAGAAAAAGGAAAAAAGGAAAGAAAAGAGAAAGAAAAAAGAAAGAAAAGAAAAGAAAGAATAAAAGAGGGTATGAAAAGAAAAATGATGAACCCCGTGCAATAAGAATGGCTTGATTCATACAGTCTAACCATGGTCAATTCTTTTGAATTTATGTTGATAGGATTAGTGAATAAAGCTTGGCTAAACTGTTTAATCTTAGCCAAGTCAGATAGGTTAGTTAGTGAATAAATTTGATCAAACACTTTAAACTTGATCAAATAGCCCCAGGATAGAGTAATATTTAACCCAACAGTCTAATCTGGGTTAAATGTGCCAATAGAATAGATTAGGTCATAGGTTAGGAGCTCTTCATTTTAATAAAATAGACATGAAGTTGTTTAAAATCTTTGATTTGAGTTCTTAATGTCGTTCTCTAACCAATTGGTGACAAAAGGAAAAGAAAGCAGCGCAAAAAACCCATAAAATGGTGATATCCTAAGTTTTTGTGATGTAATATAATCTGCGCTTTGTGGTAAAAGGTGCGCCTAGATCAACGGTTGAGAAAAAGGCGCTCAGATCCACGACCGACAGACAATATCGGACCCCCCCCCCGACCATTCTACCTTTAACAGTGGGGGGGGGCGTCCGAGTTGGTGGTATTCTCCAGTGGGTCCCATCCTAATGTGGCATGTTTTTGTTAACTCAGACCCCCTAGCTCTAAACCAGTTACCGCCTACCCCCTCGAGTAAACTGCCATACCATATTTCCCTACCACCTCTGTCCCCTGACGTCATGCTCCACTATGACCGCTCTTAAGTCATGTGTCATTTCTCTATCAGCGTACTTTTCCCCACTCACCTGTCACACGTCACATCCTATTTGCTTGTCGTCCACTCACTACCCTCCACATCACCCTCACACACCTGTTACTCATCTATTACCCTCCACCTCATCCTCGAGATATCTGTTGGCCAATAAATGTAGGCTAGCATGTCTGTTAGCCTGCTAACTTGTCCTCTGATCCCCAACGAACACCCGTTCACCCAATTAATCATGTTTTTCACCATTTGTTCACTATTCACGATCCAAACATCATTGAAACCGTCATCCTCTTTTCCTTTTCCCCAAATGGTCGCCATTAACGCCTAGTACTTACAGTCAGAACCATTCTTTTTCAGATTTTGTAGGTATCAGTCGAATTGATGATGCCAAAGTCCAAACATTCAGATATCGATGAAAATCCATTTCTCTTGCCTCTCGTCGACCTCAAGCGGATCCCTCTGGCTGACAAAGATTACCTAATTTCAGAGCCCAAATGTGAATTCAATTTTTCTGAATTACACTTACAGTTCAGAGACACCTTCCTGGACCAGAGTGACGAGATTAGACTCTGGGAGTCCAATCTCCCACTATATCATTTCCCTCAAATTCATAATTTCCCTAAGTTTTCCCTCAAGTGTCAGGTGCACTATCTCCCTAATCAAAGAGCCACATTTCATCATCCAGAGAGACCCTTTTCACCATTACAGCTGAAACCATCAACCAGATGATGAAAATACCCAGAGTCGAATCCTTTTCTCCTTTTACCATTGAAATTCTAACCGAAATGTACTAGAAGTTGTCTTTTCCACATAGAACGCATATTTTTGAGCTTTTCCTCCGTGAGAGTGCCCAATTTCCCAAGAAAAATCCCCCCTACCATTCCTCCATGTTCTCAACAAAAGGTAACCAAGTCATTTCATCCCTGTGTTGTCTACTCAGGTATTATTCTAATGAGTGGGTGGACGAACACATCCTAGGTTTCTTGTCTATTTTTTCAACCGAAGAAAAGGCCACCACCCAGTTCAATTTCAACCAGTTTCTGGCCGATAACATTCATGAGAAACTTTTCAATTTTCCTACCGAAGGCATGTTCATGTATTCATCAATACTGGCCTACATGTTCCTATTTTTTCAGTCAGAGAAGTTTTCTTTCTTCCTACAGAAGCTCGACAAAGATGGTAATCCACAGCTAGTTACAGCCTGAACATCGTTGTTAAGAAAGAACTCATATGAGTTCATTTTTAAGCATTTCATCGACCAATTTTACCACCCAGTGGTAAGCATGTTAAGTGGATGGAAAGAACCCAGAATAAACGAAGAGATTCAAAGGATCATGCACCTATCAGACCTTGCTAAAACAGGGGATTGGTATTTGTACCAGGATCACACAGAGATCAGAGTCTACGGATGTGAGCTGGCCCCCTACAAGCTGCCAAAGTTCCTACCTGTCAGGATATTCTCTCTGGAATATATCCGACAAATGATAAATTCAGACGATATTCAAAAGAAACAACAGTTAAGGATCAAAGGACAGATAGGATCTTTCATCTGTAACAATTGAGCTGCGGGAGAAGAGGCCAATAAGATCTTAAAAGAAATGAAATTCAGTGTCAGTTTCTCTTGGCATTATGACCCCTGCGGGATTATCGCAGAAACAAGATTAAGGAACAAAATCTCCCCATATGCTCATGTGCCCAAGCCAGAAGTCGAGAAGTTCATGAACCATATAGAGTGGGAGGAAAACACTCTGTTAGACACAAAACAACTTCTTTTTGCCAGTATTTCACAGACCACTACTCCTCAGGCACTAGCAGAGAAAAGACCCAAGAAAGAGGTATCTCCCTCAGTTATTGAAGTCTCAACAGATGATTTCCAGGTTTACAGAAAAAGGCCCAAGACCAGTCATACACCTAACAGGTTTGGTGGAGAAGAGACTCAGTCTACCATAGTCATGGAAGGTAAACATTCTCTATTTTCCTCAGGAATCCAGCCGATGATGTCCACCTCCTCATTGAATAAGCAGGGTGATACAACATTAACAACTAGAGTTGCACAGGATCCTGTAGGATTGAACCTTTTTGAGAAATATAACCTGATTAAGAAGAAAAACAAGATGTTGACAAATAGTACCTATGATCAATTTTGGAAACAAACATCCACAACCCAACATAGATTACTATATGCTTTTTATACAGAGAAGGGGAGAATTCACATGGCCTACTTGTAGGCACAGGTGCCTCAGCCCAAAACAATTTCTGATTATAAAAGGGCAACATTCGAGTTTGATGTTGTAGAATTACATCCAGGATGGATTTGCACAGACAGACTGGAAAAATGATCTTCTCCACCTTGGAAAACACCTCCACGACTGCAGCAAAATTACAGGTTTCCTTGAATAATGTCCAGACTCAGTTGAAGTTGGAGAAGGTGTCCTCTTTGGCAAAGGATAACAAAATAAATTCCTTGGAAGAACTGGTGCTCAAAATTGGATATGTTCCGTCCAATGTCAAAGTAGCAGAAGATATCATCAAAAAGAAGAATGTTGGCATAGCTTCCCTGAGGAAACAATTGAAAATCTCTGCTACTAAAAACCCACAGGCTAAAGAGATGGTCGAGACTGAAGGCCAGAAAGAGGATATGTTGAAGTTAATCATGGAGCAGAACGCTCAGATTAAAGAAATGGAAGCCGAGTTGGACAAATTAGTTAAGGAAAAGGAGCAGAATGTGCCAATGGCAGTCATACCATTGAATGCAGTTCCTATCACAGGGGTCAGTACAACAATGACAACATCAACCACCATAGGGGAAATTCCAGCAGCAACCTCAGTGACAGCTGCAGATGCAACAGAGAAATTGGCAAAAGCGATGGAAGACATGACTCTGTAAGGGGCAGAAATCATAAAAATGCATGAAGAGATTCAAAATCTCCAAAATTTGAAATCTGCATTCCAGGCTAGCTACAACAATGAGATGCATAAATCAAAGAGGCTCAAACAGGATCTGCAACAACTGCAGAAGGAAACAGTCATAGCTAAGACATTGTCAAAGGCTAAGGAAGATATTGATGGACATCTTTCAATCAGTGACAGAGATATGGCCCTTGATACAAATTATGTTTGAAAAACATGAGCTGGTGCAGAGAGTCAGACAGGACATCGATAGGATAAAGGGAGAATTGGGAGAAATGTCTACATAGGCAAACGAGATCATCAAATTCTTAAATTCTAAATCAAAAGAAGAACTGGAAGCCCTGCAAATTGAGGGCAAGACTGAAACTATTCTTGAAGTCAAGAAAGTCTTGAACAAGAGGGGGATAATGCTACAACTCGAGGAGAGAGTTCAGACAATGGATGTTGTGGTACAAAGGTTTTTCAACAAGACCGATTCTTTGTAGAAGAAAGGTCTCCCAAGTTTATTTGTGATCAATAACAAGCTTATTACTCTCTCATACTACAAAATAAAGATCCTTGTAGTAGCAAAGGACGGGTCCAAATTTGCAGGCATATAGGGCAGCATCACAGGCAAAGCATTCATGGAAACTCTATGATTAGACCTGAGTATTCAACACGAGATAAAGTCTCTTTTTCATCACCAAGCCCAGCTTCGCTAAGTACACAAAGAAAGATGAGGTATATTGAAGGCTGCTCAAAGTTACTATTTCGAGTCAGCAGAGACAGGAAGACATGTGTGACTTGATCCACTAGAAGGTGATGTGGATGTACAAGTCAGCACGCAGAGCAGTCGAAGTCAAGTTGATGACTCACCAACAACCTTCCCCGAAATCATCACAAAGAACTCGAAAGATCATTAACATTTCCTACAATTGTGTATTTTGTTATCTAGTTAGTTAGATTTGGATCCTACCATGTCCTGATCATTAATGACAGGATCAATTATAATTTTTCTATAAATACTTCAAACTTCTAAGTATTGAGGGTTGATCTTTACGCCCAAGAAAGTTGTAAACTGTAATCTTTACGAAGAGATCTATCAGTAATAAAAAGGATGATTCACATGATTCCTACGTGTTAATGTTGGTGATGTTTACTCCTCTTCGTTGAATGGTTTATCTTACTTCGTTATCATTTTGTTTTCTATATCTGATCATTTAAAAGAAGTTAAAGTTTCAKAATTTATCTTCGCATACTCTGTTTCTGGATTTTAAAGATCTAAATGTTTGTCTTCTGATATTGTGATAAAGATATTCTTGAATGCTTCATTATAATGGTTGATTATGTCATCTATTTATGCTATCCATCACTTTAATTCTCAAAGATCCAACATTTTCATTATCCTGCCCTGTGAAGAAACCTAATAAAATCTATTCTCTGATCTCGAACCCTAACACGGACCCCATAGCCCAATGGATGCGTAAGAAATTATTTCAGCCATTTTTATAAAACAAAACAACACAGTCCTATTTATTTAACTAGCCTAATATCTGAAACCTGAAACATATCTAAATCTTACAAAGAGATCCCTCTCTGAAACTGGTAGGGCTAGATCCCAGTTTCGAAGTGGTTGGATAATGTTACCTCTGATAAATTTCTTCTACCTCCTAACAACATCTGGGAATTTACAGAGTGCTAACATAGTGGTGACCAAACTGGGTAACTGAATAAACTTTCCATCCTTCGATTTATTTTCCCTAGATAAAGAAAACTTTATTTCTGAACGAATCATAAAATCTAACTTATAAAGAGATGATGTTCAAAGGTTGTTAAAGTTTGTATATATTAGTTTAGATTTCTTAAAATTTAAAATTCTGGCTCCTAAAAGAGTTTACACTAGATCTCACCCTGATCCAGAACCTGCAGCAGCAGTAGACGATCCAGAAAAGTTACTCAGAAAGAGAAA
>SNQJ01S0119011.1:18011-41919 GCA_010110895.2 Picea sitchensis
AAGTTTCCGATGGAACAAAAATCTCTGGGTCAGTTAACTAAAACTCCCGGCCATGCATGGCCGAGGGTTCGTCCAAAACCCTAGCTCCTTCTAGCCTATAAAAGAAGGGGTAGGGGTACCATTTAGAGGAGGAAAAAATATAGAGAAGAAACTCTGCCCATTTACGTAATCCATTGTCCCAACCCTTTAGCCTTTCCTCATGCCAAAGGAGATTTAATGCAAAGCAGTTGGAGGAAAGAAGAAGAGGAGCCCAGGATCAGGTTTAAGGAGCAGTGGCCGGTCTCAGCTTTGATTGTAAGTTGATTCATTTTTAGTAATAAAAAGAATACTTTTCCCGTCCCAATGCATGAATTGTATATGGTTTGGTTAATTTATGCTTGATTTCTAACCCTTATGTAGAGAAGTAGCATGCATGCATAGTTGTTGTTTGTCTTGAGTGCAGGTCATCTGTGGAAGGAGCAATGCAAGCAAGTAATCGAAGAGCAATGGAGGATCTACATCGAACGCCGGTAATAATGTTAATGGTCCTTTTCCATGCATTTACTGTGAAAGAGGGGTTTAATTCTTGGGTTGTAGGTAAAAAAGTAAGTTCTTTTTGGTCAAAATCTGCATGCAAGTCTGACCCTAGTTTGCTAGTCCATAGGGTATTTTTCCCAACAACACTTCTATACATCACTGGACATACATGATAAGGTGTTGCATAACTGTTTGATGGATTCAGGGGCATCTCATAATCTTATGCCCAAAACTGTCATGGAAGAACTCGGGCAAGAAATCACAAAGGCTTATCATGATTTGTATTCTTTTGATTCAAGGAGAGTGCAATGTCTTGGGGTCATCAAAGATCTGGTCGTGACCTTGTTTCAGCTACCCATGAAGAGTGTGGTCATGGATATCATGGTGGCTAATGTTCCACCCAATTTTGGCATGCTTTTTTTTGGATCTTGGATAAAAATACTTGGGGGAACCTTGCAGATGGACCTCACATATGATACCAGTCCAGTGTTTGGAGGGGATCATAGGAGAATGTACAAAGGAGATAAGTTGGCATACATTATTAGTGATGAAGCAGACCCCACTGATAATCCTATCTTTGCACTCAACACTGATTTGGGATCTACTTTGTTACAACTCACTGATACTCCTAAAGATCCTCTTAAAATCAGAAAGCAACCCATCTCTTTTCGTGAAATACCTCCTCCAACTACTTCTGTGTGGAAGATGTTCTTCGACAGATCCTCTTCTAGGGAAGGTGCTGGTGTTGGAGTGGTTTTTGTGTCACCTTGTCAAGAATCCATACCTTTGTCCTATAAAATAGAATTTGAAGCTACCAACAAAGTGGTAGAGTATGAGGCTCTTGTTTAGGGTTTAAGGGATGCGAAATACATGGGGATTAAAGAGATAACAATATTTGGAGATGCCGAACTAATTGTTCATTAGGTCAAAAATGTTTATCAAGATAAGGACACTAGGCTAAAGACTTACAGGAATGAGGTGTGGGACCTAATTGACAATTTCTTCTCAGCCTTCAACATTTCATTCATTCCAAGAGAGGAAAATACTATAGATGTTTCTTTGGTCCTCTCAGTGAGCCAGTTAAGGGTCCCACTGCCACGTAAGCTAAGGTATTATGTTGAGATTAGATATAGGCCCTTTGTACCTGATAATATCAAGAATTGGGAGGTGTTCAAGGATGATCTTGAAATCAGAATATTTCTTGAGTCGGTTGGTGAGTTCTCTGCATTACACATTGATCAGGATCATAATTCTGAAGGTGACCCTCCCCTGAAGTATTTTTGAATAAAATTGCTAGTCAACATATTGTTCAACTACCTAGAAACCACATTCGAAAGGGACTAGTTCCTTTAGAAAGATTATTTGATGGGAAGGATGTGGTAGTAAAGTTTAAAGGCCCAACTGAGGATGTTGATGTAGCTGAGTGAAATATTGGCACAAATAAGGATACAAAATTTGTCAAGCTGTCAAGAAACTTGTCAAGGGAGAAAAGGGTTGAGTATGCTGAGCTATTAAAGGAATTCCCTGATGTGTTTTCTTGGACCTATGAAGACCTCAGAACATACGGCACATCCTTCATTGAGCATAAGATCCCATTGAGAGAGGAGGCCAAACCATTTAGGAAGCAATTAAGACAAATAAATCCTATGCTGTTGCCTATTATGGAAAAGGAGGTAAATAAGTTGTTGGATGCCCAAATCATCATCCCTTTGAGATATTCTGAATGGGTAGCCAACCTGGTTCCAGTGAGAAAGAAAAATGGAGAAATCAGACTATGTGTTGATTTCATAAATCTGAACAGAAGCTCTAAGAAGGACAATTACCGTTTTCCAAAGATGGAACACATATTGTAGAGAGTGACAGGTGCATCCAAAATTTCCATGATTGATGGATTTTCTGGCTACAACCAGATCTCTTCCCTACCTGAAGACAGAGAAAAGACAACCTTCACCACTCCTTGGGGAACGTTCATGTATGCCAAAATTCCCTTTGGATTGATGAATGCGGGAGCAACCTTCTAGCAAGCCATGGACATCGCATTCATTGGAGAAAGAGATAAATTTGTGGTCATATATCTAGATGACATAAAAATATTCTCAAAATATGATAAAGAACATTGTCAACATTTGAGAAAAGTCTTCTCAAAATGCAAAAGGTTTGGTCTCTCCCTAAATCCCAAGAATTCTTTATTTTCCATGCCAGAAGGAAAATTGTTGGGACACATTTTATCAGTTGATGGGGTTATGATTGATTCAAGTAGGGTAGAAGCTATTCAAGCCTTATCATTTCCCATATCCAAGAAATAAGTCCAGTCGTTCCTGGGAAAAAATAATTTTCTAAGAAGGTTTGTTTCAAATTTTGTTGAATTGGTTAAACATATCACAACCATGCTCAAGAATGGGAATGAAGTAAAATGGACTACTGAGTTGAGAGAATCCTTCAACCAAATCAAGAAGGCATTGACTGAAGCACCTGTGCTAATCAGTCCTAATTATTCCAAGGATTTTCTGATTTTGTCTTTTTCTTCATTTGACACAGTGGCCATCGTTTTAATACAAAAGAATAATGCAAGGTTGGAGAAACCTATTTCCTTTTTCAGTAGGGAATTGAGGGATGCATAGATCATATACGACATCATGGAGAAGAAGGCCTATGCCTTGGTGAAATCTCTCAAATATTTCATAGTCTATATTTTGCATTCAAAGATCATTACACATGTTCCTTCAGCCTGCGTGAAGGACATTCTCATTCAGCTTGACATAGATGGGAGAAAGAGCAAGTGGATTGCCAAAATCCTTGAATTTGATTTGGAAATAAAACCCACCAAATTAGTTAAAGGCCAAGGTTTAGCCAAGATGTTGGATGAATCCAATTGTAAATCTTTGGGGGTTAACTTCATCAACACTTTCTTAGAAAATTAACAGGCTGAGTTACCTGATAAAATTCCTCGGGACAAACCTCAATTGAAAAAATGCGTCTGGTACAAAGATATTATATTTTTTCTACAGGAGTTGTGACCTCCAGATGGTATGGGAAGAAGTAAGGAAAGAGATTTAAGGCTCAAAGAAATTAGATATTGCTTTATTGACCAAGTCTTGTATTGGAAAGACCCTCAAGAGTTCTTATGAGATGTCTAGAACCACAGGAGGTCCAAGGGATTATGTTTGATTTTCATAGCAACCTATGTGGAGGGAATCATTTCTTGAAAACCATAGCCTACAAAGTTCTCAGGAATGGTTACTACTGGCCTACTCTATTCACTGATGTTTGTGCGAAAATCAGGGCCTATATCAAGTGTCAGAAATTCTCTGGGAAGCAACAACTCAAGTTTCTTCCGTTGAATCCCGTAGTAGCTTCAAGACCCTTCCAACAATGGGGCCTACAATTTATTGGGGAGATTCACCCCCCTTCAAGTGGTCAACACAGGTGGATCCTAACTACAACAGATTATTTTACCAAATGGATAGAAGCTATCCCCACAAGGAGTGCTTCTCACAAGGTGATCATCGATTTTATTGAAGATATTATGGCAAGGTTAGGTTGTCCAAACAAAATTGTTATTGATAATGATGCATCCTTCAAGGATGAACCATTGGTCAAGTTTTGTGAGCAGTTCAGAATTTTGTTGATTCACTCTACCCCCTACTATCCCCAAGGAAATGGATTAGCAGAGTTCTCCAACAAAAGCCTGATAAACATCATCAAAATACTGCTAGAGGACAACAAGAAGGCATGGGATTCAAAGTTCAAATTTCCTCTGTGGGCTGATAGAGTGACAAAAAAGAGGTCCCTGGGCATCTCTCCTTTCCAACTTGTATATGGGACTGAACTAGTTTTTCCTTCTCATCTCGCCTTTCTGGTGGAAAATTTATTCCAAGACTGTCAGGAAGAGCCTGATGACATGATCAGGAGGATACATTAGCTAGTAGTGGTGAAACAAACTAGAGTGTAGATGACAGAAAAAGCACATGAATTTCAGCAAAGGATCAAGGAGGCGTTTGACTGGAGAATAAGAAAAGAGGATTTCTAGCTGGGAGATCTAGTGCTCAAATGGGATGTGCCCAGACAAGACAAGGGAAAGAATGGTAAATTCAAATCCCTTTGGATCGGTCCCTTCAATATTTCTGAGGTATTATGAAATAATACTTATAGGTTGCGAAATTTGGAGGGAGACGAAGTTTTTGGTGGCCCTGTAAATGGGCACTTCTTGAATTTTTTTATTTATTTAAAACCGTAGTCAACATCCCACCATTGTAAATACCATTCCTATTTTATGTTTATTTTGTTTTTAATAAGAGACTCCACAACCCAAAGCAAAGGAACTGAAACTACACGTTCTTGACAACTCGCAGGGAGAATGCCATCCCTTGTGGAGCCAAATGTTATCACATAAACTTGTCAAGGTCTTGTGATTTTGTGGTTTCTACCTAGGTCTGTGAGTTTGCCTATTTTTCCTCTTCTTTTGCATCCCGATCATAAGTTTTTCCTCTTGTCTTGTAGTTTTTCTGCTATTTGTTTCCACCTGTTTGATAGACTTGTTTTTCATTGTTGGATTCCTGAGAAATATTGGCCCTAAGATTTTCTGTTTTCTCTAAGGTCGATGACTTTTCTCTTTACCTCTGTCACCGATCATTTTGTTTTCCCGAGCCCTCAACCAGTCATCTAAGTAATATTCACATGCTGTTGTCGTGGACACCAAGCAAAACACTTAGATCGGTTTGATATGGACTCAAATCAAGCGAGCAAGCAAGATCAATTTTCAATGGTGTAGATCCATTAGATGGAGTAGATCGATAGCCATCAGTTGATAGGGATCATACAGTCGTACCAAGTTTAGCGTCGGACAGAGGTTCAAAATTGCGAGGTCAATCCTATCCATTGGTACCGAGAGGGACGCGTGGTGCAGGATCAATATTTCACTGTCTCGTAGAATGGAGCAGTCAAAGGGAAGAGTCATGAGGACTCGTGAAATGAAAAGTCACGAAATGATCTGGGTCATCCATTTTAGAGGGGCGCGTGTCATCCGATCCGAGGGATCCCGATTTTGCGACCTGGAGGTTTGAGCATGGAGCACAACGTGAACTCGCAAAACGTGAAATCGCGATGCGCTTGAGATTTAGGCCCACGATCACAACCTAGGGTCATATGGAAAGTGGGGCATACGAGAGTTAAGCACCTGATTGAGTGACGGGTAGCTGAAGTTGTTCGAGGAGATGATTGTGGCCGTTAGATTCAAGGAAAATCTGACCATTGATCCAGATGGGCCATTTCGTGGGAATGAGCATCGAGATATTTGAATCAAGAGGAGTGAAAACTCCCAAAATGTGAAATATCAAGATTTCATGTGAATAAGCACAAGGTTAGGGCCCGTGGTCACGTGGGGCAAAGGAAAAGGATCTACACAAAAGATCAAAGCACCCAATTTGATCACAGAGAAGGATCTGCCTGGGCTTGAGGTGCTAGAATTGACTCAAAGAAGTTTTGAGCTCGCCTGGAGAATTCATGGGTGTCAGGCCTCATCCTGATCCTAATAAAAGTAGTTAATGAAAATGTGGAAGGTGGTTGAAACCTCGTTTCACCACATAAATGGAAATCATGGAAAATTTGGCCGTGGAGGGCATACTGTTAGCTGAAAGTTCCCTGTCATGTATTTTCTTGTGAAGCCCATACTGATATGATCTTGCGTTTGATAGAAGAATGCAAGTGCAGCCTGACAGAAGAAGATGCAGACACCGATCCTTGAATACAGTGACTAGAGTGTGCTTCTGTAGGGAGCAAGTTTCTTTGAGTATATATACTCAGTTTTTATATTTTCTAATGGTTGATGGTTGAGCTAAGCTTCCGTATTGTAAAATTTTAATGAAGCCTCTGGTTCTCTGGTTGTGGGTTTCCATTTGAGACTTCTTATTTAATGACAATCAGGTTTCCTATCATCTCTTTTTCTTCTGATATTGAAGACTCAGGCATGGATGATCCAGTTGAGTTGTCGTGACTACATTGTAATGTATGTTTTATTGCAATATTGTTATGACATTTTCAATTTCCTAAAGTTTTGGTTTCAAGAAGATCTTTTATTCGAATCTTTTCCTCATTAGGCTGCTAGAAGACCTGATGTCCATAGCAGACCTCTACATTTCCTCACCAGTTCTTCCCCCTACTCACCCTTTACTACAAATTACTGACTGAAGTTAGGTCAATACCTCATCTACTTATGCATACCAGCCTAGTGTTTATGAGTTAAAGCACTATAATCCCGAGACTACGTCCATTAGACCACCCTTAAATTTATTCATTGTGACATAAAACTGATGGGTACTGGGCTTACCTCTATCGTAATCCAAAGGTGACTTTTGATGCTAACATGTTGCATCATTGGTCTTCTGGCATGGGATAAAGTGTGCCATCTTTGAAAATATATCCACCACCACAAATATGGAATCACATCCTCTTTGCGTTCTTGGCAGTCCCAACACAAAATCCATTCTTATTGCATCCCAAGGCCTCTCTGGTATGGGAAATGATTGATACAATCCATTATTCTGTCTTTTACCTTTTTCATGTTGGCAGATTCTACATCTGTTCAAGAATTTTACATTTTTTCTCATACCTTGCCTATAGTATGGACCGCTCAACTATGCAAATGTCTTATCATGGCCGGAATGTCCATCCAATCCTCCACTATGTTTTTCCTTCAAAAGATTATCCCTCATTGAGCATTTTGGTATGCACAGTTGATTTCCCTTGAACAACAATCCATCTTGAATCATATACTCCACGACTGGGAAAATCATGAGCTCATGCTCATGGCTCCCTCTGCTATGTTGTTGAGATCCTCCAGGGTCCCATACTTTCTTTTGGAGCTGTTCATCTACTCATTTTCCTTGCCGCTTCCTTTGCTGCTACTGCTGTTTCTTCTATGCTGCTATGGTAGGTCCTCCTTTGTTCAACCTCCTCCCACTTACATTTTCTTGTGCTAACCCAACATCAATCTTTTGATTTTTTTGATCACCTTGTCCAGCTACTCAACTGGATGGTCCTTGTTTTGCAGACTATTCCGCTGTGCTTCCTTCGTGTTAATGGGTAGATCAACTTGATCTCCCTTGATGCCTTCATCTCTTGTGGCCTTATCTTTCCACTCTGATGTAGACTCCAATTTTGCAATCTCATCACCGAGCTGTTGCTCATCTATATCCTCTGACAGATTGGCTTTTTTTATATCCTCTTATGTTGGTTCAACTCTAACTTCTTCCAGCTTCTCCCCAGGATGGTATGCTCCTCTATCTGTTTCCAATTTGATCTGTTGGATATGCCTACTCTGCATATTTACCCTTCTTTCTAGGGCCTTCAATTTCTCATACATCTCAACCAAATCTATGTTGTCTTCTTCCTCTTCTACTGTAGGCTCGAGTGCCACAGTCATCTCCTGTTAAGCTCCTGGGCTGAAATTTTTGAGCAATTCTGCTGAATGATTCTCTCCCACAGTTTGCATGACTGTCTATTGGAAACCATATTTTGGTTCTGGATTGTTCAACCAATCCTCCAACATCTTTAACTCTCACTCCCATTGAGTGAGAAATTCATCTGAATTCTCCTCTTTTTCTGTTGGGGCATAAATCAATATCTTCTCCTCCTTGACAGTATCTGCTGGCTGTCTTTCTTTTGCTGCACCTACATCACAGACATGGTTAGCATTAAAATCATTTGGCCCCATGGTCTCCTTCTCGGATTCTTGTTGTGCTACCACTGCATGTGCAATGCTTTTATTAGTCTCTGCTAGACTATTTGGCAGGAATATTTGAATTCCCTCAATGATTAGAACACACCTTTGATCTTATTCCATCAACACTCCTTGATGATATGAACTCTCAACTGAGTTCATCTCCTCTCCCTTGCCCACTTGGAAATATGGGATTTCTCTTCTGCCCCCCTGGTAGTCTATGAGATCCAATGATTCCTCTTCATTTCCCACCTGGCAACTTGAAATTCCATCACTACCCTCCTGGCAGTCTATGAGATCATCCACTGATCTCCTTCCATTGCCCACTTGGTAGCTTGAAAGTTCACTTCTACCTTCCTCGTAGTTTATGAGATCTCCTAATCCCATCTCACGGTCCACCTGGCAATATGAATTTCCACTGCTGTCCTCCTGACAATCTAAGAGATCCTCATTTGATCTCATATCATTGCCCACTTGACAATTTGAAAATTCATCTCCACCCTCCTAGCAGTTTTTGAGACCTGTAAATGATATCCCTTCCTCATCATCACTGAGATTTCTCCCAGTCTCTGGTTCATAGATGTGAATCAGTTCCTCCTCTATGTCACTGAGGTTTTCAGCATGCCTCAACAACTTCCTCCACTCTTTTTGTTGTTTTCTGACCAACAACTTTTGAACATGCCATTTTACCTTCTTGTTCAGAGGCCATTCGTACCTCCAACATACCTTTGCCTCCTTCTACATCTTCAATGTCAGTTGTTCATTCTTTCTCTTATATCAATGAGCTCCTCATTAATTTCTACTTTACTTTTCTTCTAGTGGTCTCCTCTTTGACCATGCTCATGGCCTTCAGTATCCATCTTTTCTATCTTCAACCCTCTTGGCTATCTACCATTTGTTGCACACCTTGCAACAGTTTTCACAGAGCATCAATACTTTGTCTTCCTTCACCTGCTGTTCTATAGGAAAACTCTAGCTTCTAATACCAGTTGATGTCATTCGATTATTTATTTTCACCTTGTTTCCTTTGTCTGCAATCTGTAGACATAGTTCAGATCTTGATTCTTCTTGATGTAGTTAGACTGTCATCTCTATCTCCTTCGCTTTAAATCTATAGATGAAATTAACTCTGATACCTCTTGATGGTATGAGATTATCTCCTTTACCTCCTTCACCTGAAATCTACAAACGAAAATCAACTTTGATACCACTTTATGTAGATCCCCTTTCTCTCCTAAGGGTTGCGTGACCTCCGGGTCTAGGATCAATCAAGAAACTGACTATGATTGACTCTTCAGTCCCTCAAGGACCTTCAATCAACTGAATAGGTCCTCTTTACCTTAAGGCACAAGTTATATGGAAGCCACAAGATTCTCCTTAATTATTTTAAAACCTCAGTGTATTTAGGTGATAGCTCTCCCAATTAATCCCATTCTTTTCGTGACCAAGGTTGTGACCAGTCGCCTAATGAAAAGGCACATCACGATTTCACATATCGGGCCTTTGCATATGAGTCACCTCGACTCTCCCAACTTCTAAACTTTCGATATCTCCTCCCCTCGAAATGAATCGTCAGTTCAGATCTTTCCTTGATCCGATGGCTCAGATCAAATTGTGAACTCAGATTTCGTGAATCCTCACAATATTTTACCTTTGGATTCTCGAATTGCAAACCTCTGACTAGACCAGATCTATGGCTCAACTCCCTCCTTCAATCAATGAGTGTGATCAAATAACAATTTTGTGATTCACGAGTTCTTATAACTCTGCCTTTGACTTCTCTGAGTCAAAAGTTAGCGAAATGGTGATCTCTTGCCATGTGTCCCTCTTGATGATGAACAATTCTGATAATTTCAGAAATTCATAAGTCTGATTCTTCTATAAACTTTTAAAGGTTTATCGTTACCACACTTTACCTTGATCGGAAAACTACGATCCTTTTTGCGTGCCAATCGGATGGTTGAGATCCTTTCTTTGTGCTCCGATTGAACGACCGAGATATTTACTTTGGCGCTTAGATTGGATGGCTAAGATCTTTTATTTGTGCTCTGATCGAACGAATGAGATATTTTCTTTGCACTCTGATCGAACAGTTGAGATATTTGCTCTCTGATCGAATGGCTGAGATATTTCCTCCTCTACGCTTGCCCCTCATTGTCTAGACACTGATCGGATGGTCCAGATCTCTCTCATGAGCTTACGCTTTCTTCTAACTTAGAATATTTTTCGAAAGATTCAAAGGTTTCAACCTTTTTCCATCCTACGAGTTTGTTTATTTTATCTCGTTCTCACTTCTTGGAAAGTGCTATCCCTCCTGATCTTGATCTCCTCAAATATTCGATCTCCCAAGAATTCTTTCCAGCCTTCCTGACGTTCCTTTGTTCTTTTCCTTCGACTTCTTTACGGATTCACTTCGACTCTTCGTCGAATTCCAGACCTATGCACTCTTTGAAAAATATCTTTACACAAGATTTGAGTTCTTTTGATGGCTGTGCACACTTTGCGGCAGTCGCTTTACACTTCTTGCAAAGGAACCATACGATGTTCCTCCTGAGCTTACGGGTCGAGACAAACTCTGTCAATGCACTCCTTGCTGACTATATTCTGGGTCTGTGCACTCCTTGCAGAAAATTATTACACAAGTTTTGGATTCTTGCGAACGACTGTGCACTCCTTGTAGCAGTCACTTTTCACTTCTTGCAAAGGAAATCTTACGTTATTTCTTCTGAGATTTATGAGTCAAAACAGACCCTGTCAACTCACTCTTTGTGGACTATGTGCACACCTTGCACTGGCTCACGAAGAAAAGTGATTTAAATTTTATGAAAGAATTTCAAATCTACATACACTTATAGCAAGGTTCATTCATTCTTGAAAATATTAACGACAACAACAGGGAAATTGAAAACAATATTCATACCATACATTGGATCAATTTTCCTCTGTTATCTTCGTTCAAAAGAAAAAATGGCTAAAACTAAATCAAAAAACAATTACAAACTCATAATTCTCCTACTAGCTCGCAACAACCTCATTTGGGCGTACAAACCTCTCTTTATACAAAAGAAACAAACTAGCTGCTATCTAATTGCAGTTACATCGAGACTAGGGTTAAACTCCCAGGTCACACGTTCTCATTTTGTCTCCATGCGCGTGATCTTTCCTCTTTTGTTTTCTATCAGCTTCAAAGGATTGCAGTACCAACTAGCATTCGAGACTCCAGAATCATTCTCAGGCATTCAGTTGTCTTGCCATGTGTACTTGCTGACGATGCTCCTGCATCACTCTACATGGATTCCCTAGGTAGATACTTGTTTCATTTTGGCGTCCATGCCGTCATTAATGACTTTAGGATTTATTAGTCTTGTCCTGATTACGAGATTGAGCCTCATACGTCTGATATGTCATCACTCTTGGCATCACCCTCGGGACTCCCAGAAAATGAGTCATCTTTAATCCCTTTTCAGACTCTTTAAACATAAAAAGATTGTCGAGTGATCTTGTTGTTCTTCATGCTCGCCAAACTAAAACTTGAAGGCACATCTGTGCGGCGGTAGTTTACCCCTTTTTCGGTCCAAATGGTCAATTTTGTGAACAAAGGTACACTCTAGGAACTTCGGTTCACTAGAAGAGTATTCTCATGTATAATTTTAACCCTTTTTCGGGCCCGAGGGACTAAATTTATGAAAAAGGAACCCCCACGAAGTCCATAGTTAAGATCTTCTTAGACTCACTAAAATTGAAAAGATTGCCGAGTGACCATGTTCCTTCACACTCATTAAAATGGTCCAGAAGAACATCCCCTATGAAGTCCATAGTTAATCTCTTTTTAGACTCCTTAAAATTGAAAAGATCGCTGAGTGACCTTGTTCTTTCACACTCGTTAATTGGTTTAGAAAAAAATCTAATAGCATGAGTTTACCCCTTTTTCCGGTCTATAGATTAAGGAGGAAAAAGGTACACCATGGTAGATTCGTCTTGTCAAGAGAGTTCTCCTAAGTAAATTTTATACTTTTTCACGCTAAGGGGACTAAATCTAGAAAAAGGTTGCGAGTCCATAGTTAATCTCTTTTCAGATTCCTTAAAATTGAAAATATTTCCGAGTGATCTTGTCTTTGTCACACTCATTAAAATGGTTTTGAATAGACGTATTTTTGGTGCTATTTTATCACTTTTTTGAACCGACTAGACTACCTTAGAAAAAGGTACCCCAACAAAATCTTCTTTTATGCTTTTTTAGACTCTCTAAAAATAAAAAACCACCGAGCTTACCTTCTTTGGGCTCACAAAAAATACATTGAAGGGGGTTCCATCGTGTCTTATTAATATCATTTTCATCCCTGCATCTTTGGCCTAATGTCGACTCCATGTTGCTCTCAACTGAACCTTTGAAGCATGCCTTATACGCAAGTCTTGTATCACTTTGCCTCTGCATTTTTACACCTTGACCCATGGAGGAATTTTCCCAAGTGTCTTTTTCCTGCACATGTCTCCTTGCTCTGATCATTAGTGGGTTCCTTGTGCTTGGAACTAGTATGATTGCGAAACTCGTTCCTCCTTTGTAACGTAACATTCTTTTATTCCTTTTCAAGCTCTTCAAAAATATTGAAAAAGACAAAAAAAATCAAATATACCCCAAAAAGAGGACAGGAAAAGTATTTTCTTTTTATGGAAGCACAATGAGCCGCCCTTGGACAAAGAAAATTCTTCCATTTGTTCGTCAAGATTTTGGATTTAGTATGACCTTAGGAAGTTCTTCTCACTACATAGAGCCGTGTCCTCCTCTGTTTGGTTATTCTTCCAAGCACATGGAGATTTTGTGTTGCCTCCTGCATCGTGAACTTATGTCAATGTCATGCTGCCCGAGTCTGATCATCTGTCATGCTATTGTCCAAGGGAATTTTTACCCAGCTTGAGTCAACCTTTCTACAATTTTTCTCTTTCCCTCATGCTCGACCATCCCCAAAAGTCCAATCAAGTCCTTGTTTGAAATCAATGAAGTTCTCTGCCTGATCACCGAGATCCTATTTTCTATTCCCGATGAGCTGTCGAAGACCTCTGGGTAGTGAATTCATACACTCACATTACACTCCCACCTGAGTTTTGAAGATCTTGAAGTTGTTTCTCGAGCTCTGAAGACCTCATCTCCAACCATCATGTGTCATTGGCTTCTTGAAGATGGATACTATACATGTATATATTTTATTTTGAGATGTAGATCCACTATGTATTTATCATGGCTACACTTTGTATATTTATATGACATGGATATGAAGTGTATTTGATTGGCACCCATGATTTATTTCATCGCGAGCATGCGTATGCCTGCCTCGGTGAGACAATTGTTATTTTGCATATGGCACCTCTCAAACTCTGGAACCAGGCTCACTCGTTTCGTACATTGGTGAATATTTGTAATGTATTTCGACCATCACATGCTCTTTTGAACTCACACATTAGGGGGCATCTTTTATAGCCCTAAATTGCACCATACATGCATACCTCGCATCAGGCCCTCTTACTTGTTATTTTTTCCAAGCCATCACTGGGAAACTCTTCTTAAAAACCATATTTTTGAAGATGTACATGCCTTGAACCACTGCTTACTATGTACACATGCTTGCTGCACCACTAAAACTCATGTACATATGCTAGATGCACCATTATAACCTGCGTATACCCACAAATGTTGCAAAAATTAAAAAGTTGCAAGGAATTTGTTGAGATTACGAGCTATTGGCTAGTTTTCCAACTGTCCCACCGCCTATAGCCCATCACCCAACCGAATAACCATAGTTTTGTCATATAAAAGGAGGTGTTGGGGTCTCATTCCAAATCTAAGCATAAGAACAATGAAACTCTGTTTATTTCACATCCCCTCCTTTCCCCAAGAATTTGCAACCACCTTGTGAGATTTGTACCAGAATTTCACATTCTTTCCTTTTTCCTCCATTATAAGCCTATTACATTACCTAGAGAGAGTGTGAGAGGAGAAATATACGTGGAAGAACAGTTGGAACGTGTTGAATAGGATCCCAGACTAGGTTCGAGGAGCAGTCCCCGATCTCATTGTAAGTAAACTTTGTGATATCAATAAAATGAATACTTTTTCTGTCTCGCAATATGATGTGTTCAATATTTATGTTTGGTTTATGTTTTATTATGACATATAAAACACTAATTCATATATACGATGCATGTTTGTAGTTCCCTATTTATCTGTTTGTGAATGAAGGTCATCCTTGGGAGGAGACTTGTAGTCAGTGGAACAATGAAACGCAAAAAGTTCGACACCGGACGTGGAGTTTAAGGTAGAGTTACCAGATCTTTTTACTTTGTATTTTATGCATGAACTTGGGGTATATTTGAGGTGGTTATAAAAATTAGGATACTTTTAGATGGTTATATCTGCCTACATGTTGAACCCTAGTGTAGTCCATAAGGGGGTTTTCCCGCTATAGCATATAGAACTTGGATTTCAGTTTTTATAATCCTCTTTTCTTCAAAGAAGACTGTCTGTATGATTGTAATATCAGAAATACCCAATCTCCCACCTCAAAGAAGCACTCTACTCTTTTTCATCTTCATATAATTTCTACTGTTTTGTGTTGTCTACAGATTTTCTTTCAATATTTTGAGAATCTCCTGAATCTCCTCTATCCAATATTTGGCTCTTGGAGCCCTGCTGTCCCAAAATACTATCTACACAAATTATAGTGTGTCGTACCCATACAAGTCTCTAAATGGTGTCATCGTGATGGACATATGATATGTCATGTTATAAAATTACTCACCCATATGGATCCACTTTACCCACATGCGATGTTTTCCCCCTACATAGTTCCTCATGTACCCTTCCACCCATTTATTGACTACCTCTATCTGTTCATCAATATGTGGATGATAAATGGTACTCATAGAAAACTCTGTGCCCACTAGCCTTAACAACTCCTTCCAAAATGCACCGATGAAGCACCCATCTCTATCGTTGAATATCTGTCTGGGAAACCCATACAGTATGAAGATCTCTCTTAAGAATAACTATGCCACTTAGGTGGATTTTTAATCAGTGGGTATCACAAAAAATTGTGCAAACTTGGCCAGTCTGTTGACCAACAAAAAAATATAGTCCCTACTTTGCACCCTAGGTAGTCTTGTGATGAATTCCATGGAGATGCTCTCCCATTTCTTCTCTAGAATGGGTAGAGGCTGAAGTAACCCTGTCAGGTGTGTCTGCTCGAACTTGTTCTGCTAACAAGTCATACACTCTCAGATGTGTCTCAGTACATCATCCTTGATACCCTCCCATGATAATATCTCTCTGATCTTCCTGTACATCTTGAAGTACCCTTGATGTCATGCTAATGGTGAATCATGACTGGACTTCATAATATTTTCCTTCAATGTATATTCTGGAACTAAGTAGAGCTTATCCTTGTTGAATATGACATGATCCAGTAATATATATCTCTCATCTACCACTTTCCCATCCATCACCTCACAGAACAGTTTGTTTTTGGAGTATTCTACCAACAATTGTTTTTGTGAATCCATAGATATGTCCATCAATGAACAACTGATCGACCTCCTGGATAAGGAATATTCTACGACGTTCCTCTTACTTTTAACATACTCAATTTTGAAGTCAAAGTCTTGGACCTTTGAAACCCATTTATGCTATCTTTCACTGAGGTCTTTCTGATACAAGAAATAATTCAAGCTATTGTGATCGATTTTCACCACAAATCTGCTACCCACTAAGTATTTTCTGAACTTTGTTAAGGAATGCATGATAGCCAACATTTATTTGTCATACATAGGATAGAGCCTCTCTGACTCACTGATATTCCTACTCTCAAATACTATGGGGTGACCTCCCTTCATAAATACGGATCCAATCCACTCTCTTGATGCATCGCACTCCAAGACAAAGGGCTGTGAAAAATTGGGAAGTGCTAGAAATGGGCATGTGCTCATGACCTCCTTCATTTTCTCAAAATTGCACTATGATGCCTCAGTCCAGTGGAAATCCCCTTTCTTTTTCAAATTGGTTATAGGTTCCCCCAAATGAGAGAACCCTTTCACGAACCTCCTATAGTAACTCCATAAATCAAAGAATCCCCTCAACTCTGTGATGTTCTTGGGTGTTTTCCAATCTAGAATGGCCTTGATATTTTCCTGATGTACCTACAACCCCTTCTCGCTGATAATGCGACATAGGTACATAATATCTGTCATTCTAAACTCACACTTGAATTATTTGGCATATAAGGATTGTGACTCCATAATGCTACGAACCTCATCTAAGTGTGCTAGATGCTCTTCCCAAGTCTTAGTACATATTAGGATGTCATCGAAGAATACCAAAATATACTTTTGCAATTGTCCCCTGAAAATGTGGTTCATGCACGAATGGAAGGTTGGTGTTGCGTTGGTCAACCCGAAGGGCATGACCAAGAACTTGAAATTCCCAAAATGGTATCTAAAATTTGTCTTCTCAATATATTTCTCTCTGATGTTTATCTGATGGTAACTTGAGGGAAGATCTATCTTGGTTAAGAATATTTCCCCATGTAGCTCATCCATCAAATCGTCTCTGCATAGAATGGGGTACTTGTTTTTGATGGTATTATTTTTGAGTGCACAGTAGTCTATGCACATCCTCAACATTCCATCCTTCTTTAGAACCAATACTACAAATGAAGGAAACAAACTAGTGCTGGGCATGATGTGCCCCATCTCAAGAAATTCCTTGATTTATTTCTCCACCTCATCCTTGAATCTCTTATAATTTCTATAGGGTGAAGTGATCACTGGTGTTGTCCCCACCTCTAACTCAATAATTTTCTCAAATCCTCTCTTTGATGGTCTCCTCAGTGGTATCGACCCAAATACCGAATCATACTGACTCAAAAGTTCCCTGATATCTAGATGATAATGTTATATTCCATCTAAATCCCTCATGGTGGTAATTAAAAATCACTCGACAACATACACCACATCCTCATGTATGAAAATATTCTCCATCCTCTTTGTCGACACTGTTCTGGGTGCTCCTGTAGACATGCCTCAATACCACCTTTGACCCATTTGTATCTTTGAAACTCATCACTAGGTTCTGATAATTGAACCCAATCTCACCTAGTGAGTACATCCATTGAACACCTAATACCACATCAGTCTCTAATAAGTCAACTACATAGAAGGTTTCTGTCATGGTGTAGTTACCTAGTTTAACTTCTAGATCTAGTACCTTGTCCAAGAAAGTCATGGTGTATCCATATTCCACTGCTACAGTGAATCCCTCAAACTCCTCAATCTATAACCCTCTCCTGGATACTAATGTTGCATCTATAAAATTATGGGTTTCCCCACCATCTACTAGGGCCATGACACATTGTCCTTGAATGAGTCCCTTGAGTCAAATGGTGTCATATCTAGGTACTCCAGAAAGGGTTTCTATGACTCCACCCTTATCTGGTACTTGTGGTTTTTCCTTCCCACCTAACTGTAGTCCTACTTGTAGGTGGAGTGTCTTTGGAGGCTGTCCCTCCTCATGTGCATTCTTCGCCTCTAAACTAGAAGAATCATTTTCTGGTGTGGGTCTGATCTCCTCCTCCTCCTCATCATTGTGTGATGCCACCTCAATGTAATGGATATGTCCCCTGCCCATGCATATGTGTCCTGGAACACAAAAATATCTGCAAGTAAATCACAAATTCTTCCTCATAAGCTCACACCTAGTCTCATCATCTAGTTTTTCTTTTCCTTTCCAATACCTTTGAGGGGGTATCTGATCCTTGTCTTTGTGTCAAACAAAGAGTTTTTAAAAAGGTTTTTGTTTTCTACACTGATTCTCCCATATATATAGTGCACATAGTGGCATCCTGAACAATGTGAGGTTTGAATTATTTCACTCAACCTATTAATAGTTCAATCAACCCCTTAGTAATAATCATCACTAATCTATGCTCAAAAATATTAGTCACGGCTACGAACTTTCTTTGGAACTTTGTAAGGAAGGACTCAACTGATCCAGTCTATCATATCTATTTCAAATATCTGAAGTGGAGTTTCAAATCCCTTCGATCAAACCTATCCATCAATATCTCAGTGAACTCCAGGTAGGATTTGATGTGATTGTGACCCAAAGTCACTCATCCATGATACCACCACTCATGGGCTTCCCCCTCCAAGTGTAATGTAGCAAAGCTTATCGCCTCTAAATATGTCATTTGATTAAGCTTGAAGTATGTGTCAATATTTTTCACCCATGTCTGAGATGAAAATTTAGCAGAACCATCGAAAGAAGGAATGGTTAATTTCCCCACTTCCTTGATAAAATCCATATTCCGTGATTGCATGTTACCGCTGTGTGCATCCCTGGGCCAGTTTTTCTATCCGATGAAACAATAGTACATCAAGCTCATGTCAGTGTGGAACTTTGGCCATGGTTCCAAGTTGTCTCTCCTATAGTCTGCAAACAAATCTATCTAGACTGCCTATCCTTATCCAACCTGTCCCATCTGCTGCCCCTATCCTAGATGTCCAATATCTTGTTCCCTCTGAAACTATGAAAAGAGAGGCTTGGGAATTTTCCCCACTGATATATAGGTGTGAGTGGGTGTCTGGTGTCCACTAGACTCTGTTTGATTCCCACTGGATCCACTAGCTCCACCTCCCTGGTGTCCCATGGAGCCACTCACTCCACCTACTATGTTTATACCAATTGTGCACACACTATTCTGGATCAATTGTGTACTGATTTCCATCTATGTTATGGCATTCATCATGTCCTATTTCCCTATGGTGAGATCATTTAACATAGCCTGGGTAATTTTGTAAGGGGCCTCTGGGCCTTTCCCCTTGCCTTCTGGAATATTATGTTTGTCACCCATATTACTTTATATTTCAGCCTCTGTCCCTGAAATGATATGATCTATGTCTCTGTCCTCTGTCTCTAGCTCTGTATCTGAATGGATATGGAAGGGAATGTAGTATCTTATGTTTCTGTCCCTTATGTCTCTACTGTGACCCCTACAATACTGAACATACTCATCCCTAATGTGACCTATTCCCTTTGGGTATTCTTCACATGTTCCTAGAATCATGGGGTCATGAGTCAAGTGCTTTTTCATAAGATGGTAGGAAGAAGGCTCTGATACCAATATAATATCTCTGGATCCTCAGATCTGGATATTAACTGCTAACTATGGGGTTGTGACTGCAGATCTGATGGTTTTCTGGATGCAATTCAAAAGTTTTCTAGATGCACTTTTCTATGTTTAATATTTTTATACAGTGCATGAAAATAGATTTGGAACCATAACCAACTCAACAATTTTATTAAGCAAAATAATAGATAATATACAACAATATGCAGAAACTTAAACAAATCTCTTCAACTAGATCTTTATAGATGTTGATATTAATAGGAATAAAAAATAAGATACAGAAAAATATTGAAAAAAATGATAGATGGATGGATCTAAGATCTGCAAGGTAGATCCACTACATGCACAAGAGGAAGCACTACATGGAACCAAAAATGTGCTGCAAAAAATGTTGCAGGAGACTGGAAGGTTTACCCCGATGGAAATACTTGTCAGAATGGGCTGAGATCTATCTCAGATGGGTCGCTTTGCTCCCTAGAAAACTCCCCATACCTTAGATATGGGACAATGGTTCTATGATGCACTATCAGAACCCCAGATGGATGCCTAAACCCCCATACATTGTAAACTGATGAGCTAGCACACCCTGGGTGTTTTTCCCATCAAAAAATCATGAAACCTGTCTCAATGGAAGCGCCTTGGCCTCCTCTCAAACGGGTTATAAGGAATTTGGATCTGCGTGTTTGGTTGGGCCTAGCGACCCCTGACTGCTGATAAATTCTCCCCAAAACCTCACTTTTCATTTGGAATACCTGTACACTAACTTGTGTTAGATCTCTCTACTACTATAACTTGAACCTGCAACTCAATGAAGAACCCGTGTGGTCCTACCGATGGACTATGGTGTGTCTCTTAACACTGAACTCTGTCAATGTGGTTGTTTCATCTGGTAGTCCACAAAATAAGAAGAATGTCACTTGAATCCTCTCCAGATTCTAATTTCCAATTCATAATATGCATAATGAGGAACTAAGCCGAATTTTCTCCTTTTATATCCCTCCTCATCTAATTTATTTTTCACTTTAATAATTAAGTGACTTTTTCCTAAGTTTTGATTTAATAATCACTTAAGTCACTTAAAACACCTTTTTTGCTTCTTTATTACTTAATGTCACTTTCAACTTAGGCTTTTCCGGTAAATGACATTAAATAATTCTTTTATTCCCTTTTCTTCCGACTATAGCCTATGAGAACCAATATAGGCTACTCAGTCACTCCTCCTAGAGTCATCAATGGGAAAGGGACATTAAAAAAATATGCCTAGTTAGAAATAGAGCTAATTTCCAACAAAACATCATATCTTCTAGGACAATAGTAGCTAAATATCAATGTTTTTTAATTGAATAAATTTAGTTTAATGGAGTTAAGGGTTATAATCCTATGATGTTGGAGTAAGAGGAAAGGTACTAGTTACTAGATGTCTTGTTGGGTGATTTCCATCAACGAAGAAGCTATAGTTATAAAACCATGTCCCAGACAATGGGAGATTTGGAAAATCCATCTTGAAGAGGAGGAATTTAGAAGGTGGTAGCTCTCTTAGAGAAAATTAATTTTTTTTTTTATGGGACCTTGAAAGGAAATCTAGGGGTGGCAGGTGTAGGGGGACCATTTTTTTATCTCAAATGAAAGTCAAGAATTAATCTATGAATGGGGCCTTGGTTGAGCCACTAAAAATCAAGCCGAGGCACTTTTCCTTTACTAGGGAATAAATATTCTTGATCCAAGGTGTATCAATGAGATAATTGTAATCATGGATTCAAAAATAATTATTATACTTATGTGTTTCTCCACTTCATCTAATATAAATTTAAATAGGCTCATTTGGTTAATCCAAGAAGAGGTTAGCCACTTTGTGTCAATAGACTTTTTCCATGACCTGAGGGAAAGGAATCAAAAGGTTGATTTCTTTATCAATGAAGCAAATCGGTTGGATTATGGAATAATGAATGAAAATGATGGTTTTATATCTCCCGAGTCCCTTAACCATTATTTCATGAATTATACAAAGTTTTGCATGCCACCCAAGTGGAAATTCAAATTTATCAACGTAGGATAGAAGCCTAGGTTCATTATATTTTATGTACCACTGCACACTTCTAATGTAATGAAGGATCAACATTATTAATCATATTTTAATTTTATGTCATGTGAATGTGGGATAATGGAGGTTGTTGGTTTGGATAATTGGTGTGCCCTTGTTATTCTAGATGGTGGGCTTGCCCTTGGCCTACCATTGTATACCCTTGAAGGATCTTAGTCCATAGGAGATTCATCATGGTCTAGGTTTGGTGGTTTATGAGGAGAGTAACCAACCAATTGTTGAGGTACATTTTCACTCCATAGCCATGGTTTTCCATTATAATCTAGTCTAGGCATGTCTCTCTGAGATGCTTATTTTTTTCTTGGTAATTTCCTAAAGGTGTCTTTTAGTTTGGATAAAATTTGAAAGGAACCATAGTTCTTTAAACAAAATGTGTTTTTATACATCCTTTGGTGAGAATTTGGTGGTGAAAGGGTGGTGCTTAGTGCCAACAAAGGAATTTAACATGAATTATGGGGATAAAAGAATTTGACATCAAGGATTATGGGGAATTTCTATTGGACAATGGGTAATATTGCATGCCAACATCAATTGGTAGATGTCCCCTTTGTGAAATTTTTTATGTGCATTGTGTTGTTCAATGCCAAGAAGCTTTGATTATGGAAAATAAGTCATCTATATTTACAATTACAGGAAAAATACACACATAGGAGGAAAACCATAATTATAATGTGATGACAGTAATAATGGAAACTCTACTCCATCAAAAACATCAAATAGAGGGTTTGGAAGATAAATGTATTTCTCTGTGTCACCAAGTATGAAGTTTGACCAAGGACCCTCAACTAGCTACGTCTAGATACAAAATGTCCATTGGTTCATATGCGAAGGAGAATATTGAGGAGACAATTTATCAGATACCTACAGAGCAAGATATGGATGGCATGGATCAAGAGCCCCAACCTTCTCCAACGAAGCAAGAGGAAGCTTCTAGAAATCATATTTTTATATAGTTGTAGGTTCTATTATGTTGGTCAAAGTTGGTATTTTTTAGGTGTCTTATTTAGACTCTATATGAGTAGAAGTTTCTGAACATCCTATGCAAAGGATAATATTACCTTTATCATAGTTAATTTGAAAGCATTTGAACTTTTTCAGAACATTAGGCTATGGGATAGTCTTTTTTTTTTGTATTATTATGCTATCTAATGAAGTTTCAACATGTTTATATTTTTGTATTGATGATGATGATGATGGTTAATGTCCACTGAGATCAAAATTGGTCTATCAGACCTTAAGAAAATTAAGAGAATAACAAATTTCTTTAAAATTTTGTTTCGATGCTTGAAAATCATTAAGAGAAGCATTCTAATATCACTAAAGTTTTGATGACTTAGAAGGTTAAGAAGGTTGGTATTGTGACAAATATTTTGAAATTGAGATCTAATTTGGGTATACATAGGGAACTCTAGGAGAAAGTGCTTTTTGTATTCAACCCTCTTAGTGTCACAAAAGTGAGAGATTCTTTCCAGCCATGGTGTTTTGGGGATTACCCAACACCCAGTTTCATTACGCAGTTCATGAGAATTAGTTCTTATTTTAGAAATATTGATTTTCTTCTTTACCCCAGTCAAAATACATAGATACTTTTATCTTCAAGATCAGGGTTAACCACCTCCTTATAATATCTTAATTTTATTTTATCCTCTAATTCTTTATCGCACCATAGATTCTTCTTAAATTTAGCTTGTACAATATTTTAAGTATCATTGGTATTCTGCAGAATAACTTCTTCCTTTATTCCCTAATGATTTAGCCAAGACTTGGCATCATTGTGCCATCCCCGGTTGAGCCATTAGTGATTTTGGATAGAGTTTGAAGTAATTTTGGGGAGCCTTGTGTCATCCATGTTGTTTATCTTATTCTAGTACATTAAGTACATAATCATAGTTGTGCTCTCAATGGGGGAAAGACTTACTTCTATGAGAAGGATAGGATAGGGTGTATTGCCTTTAATTTTGAGATTATAAGTTATAAAATTCTTTTGTATATTCTCTATATTTCTCCATGATTCTCAAGAGATACCGCATCCCCATATTATTATGTTTTCCAATAAGGCTAGAACACCTTTTTAATAAAAAATAACTATTCTCATTTTACAAAAAATCTCACTAAACCCAAAAAGCTCATGAATTCTGCAACATTATTAAAGGTAGGCCAATTGGATATTGCCTTTATATTCTTAGGATCCACTTTTAATCCTTCTTATAATATGACATGTCCTAGATATTGAAATATCCTTCTTGAAAAATTCAAATTTTCTAAGCTTTGGATACAATTTATGCTCCCACAAATTTTGGAAATGATCAAAAGATTTTCTTTGTGTTCTTTTTCATTCTAAGAATGAATCAAAATGTCATCAATGAACACTAAGATAACTTTATCCAAGCACTCCCAAAA
>SNQJ01S0119011.1:41929-53969 GCA_010110895.2 Picea sitchensis
GTTCATATGCGAAGGAGAATATTGAGGAGACAATTTATCAGATACCTACAGAGCAAGATATGGATGGCATGGATCAAGAGCCCCAACCTTCTCCAACGAAGCAAGAGGAAGCTTCTAGAAATCATATTTTTATATAGTTGTAGGTTCTATTATGTTGGTCAAAGTTGGTATTTTTTAGGTGTCTTATTTAGACTCTATATGAGTAGAAGTTTCTGAACATCCTATGCAAAGGATAATATTACCTTTATCATAGTTAATTTGAAAGCATTTGAACTTTTTCAGAACATTAGGCTATGGGATAGTCTTTTTTTTTTGTATTATTATGCTATCTAATGAAGTTTCAACATGTTTATATTTTTGTATTGATGATGATGATGATGGTTAATGTCCACTGAGATCAAAATTGGTCTATCAGACCTTAAGAAAATTAAGAGAATAACAAATTTCTTTAAAATTTTGTTTCGATGCTTGAAAATCATTAAGAGAAGCATTCTAATATCACTAAAGTTTTGATGACTTAGAAGGTTAAGAAGGTTGGTATTGTGACAAATATTTTGAAATTGAGATCTAATTTGGGTATACATAGGGAACTCTAGGAGAAAGTGCTTTTTGTATTCAACCCTCTTAGTGTCACAAAAGTGAGAGATTCTTTCCAGCCATGGTGTTTTGGGGATTACCCAACACCCAGTTTCATTACGCAGTTCATGAGAATTAGTTCTTATTTTAGAAATATTGATTTTCTTCTTTACCCCAGTCAAAATACATAGATACTTTTATCTTCAAGATCAGGGTTAACCACCTCCTTATAATATCTTAATTTTATTTTATCCTCTAATTCTTTATCGCACCATAGATTCTTCTTAAATTTAGCTTGTACAATATTTTAAGTATCATTGGTATTCTGCAGAATAACTTCTTCCTTTATTCCCTAATGATTTAGCCAAGACTTGGCATCATTGTGCCATCCCCGGTTGAGCCATTAGTGATTTTGGATAGAGTTTGAAGTAATTTTGGGGAGCCTTGTGTCATCCATGTTGTTTATCTTATTCTAGTACATTAAGTACATAATCATAGTTGTGCTCTCAATGGGGGAAAGACTTACTTCTATGAGAAGGATAGGATAGGGTGTATTGCCTTTAATTTTGAGATTATAAGTTATAAAATTCTTTTGTATATTCTCTATATTTCTCCATGATTCTCAAGAGATACCGCATCCCCATATTATTATGTTTTCCAATAAGGCTAGAACACCTTTTTAATAAAAAATAACTATTCTCATTTTACAAAAAATCTCACTAAACCCAAAAAGCTCATGAATTCTGCAACATTATTAAAGGTAGGCCAATTGGATATTGCCTTTATATTCTTAGGATCCACTTTTAATCCTTCTTATAATATGACATGTCCTAGATATTGAAATATCCTTCTTGAAAAATTCAAATTTTCTAAGCTTTGGATACAATTTATGCTCCCACAAATTTTGGAAATGATCAAAAGATTTTCTTTGTGTTCTTTTTCATTCTAAGAATGAATCAAAATGTCATCAATGAACACTAAGATAACTTTATCCAAGCACTCCCAAAACACATTGTTTATTTATCTCATGAAAGCAACTTATGCATTGGTTAATCCAAAATGTATAAAAAATAAATCATAGTGTCCATATTGAGTTCTACAATAAATATTAGAAATGTATACCTCTTCCACCTTTATTTGAAAACCTAATATTAGTGACAGGTGCCTAAATCAACATACTTTCAACACCCATCTAGTACCTTTTTCCTTACCATTTCCACTGATCATTCCATTTTTTTATACCTTCCCTATCCAATTTTGTCTCATTTTTCACCAAGGTATGAATCTTTCCCTATATGCCATTTTTATTCTATTCTTACATATTTATTAAGGAACTTGTTACTTTCATGCACTAACACTACTACACATGAGCAATTATAATGGCTTCCTTACAACACTTGCAACTCCTTACAATAGGTGCAACTCCTTACAATGGCTACAATTCCTCTTCGTTGTTGTGACTCTGAGCACAATACAATTTATGAAACTCCAAGTATGATACCAATGCTTCAACTCCAAGTATGATACCATTGTTGAAACTTCAAGTATAATGTCGTTGCTACAACTTCGAGTACAATGCTATTTTTGCAAATCCGAGTACAAATTTCACTAGCACAACTGTAATCAACATTACGACCAACAATCAAGGAATGTTCCTCACATAGGAAGGTGACAAGAGGTAAGTATACAACCAAAAGAGAAATTAGTTTGCTTTCCAACTGCCACTCAGCTGATTTGAGTCAACAAATGCTTGATCTTTACAAAAATTTGACAACATCAATGTAAATAGAGTAACAACCTAATTTTCATGGCTGTCCATCCATCCCTTTGTGTTATTTTAGACATCAGTTGTATTGTATAAACTGTTGGATTACTGAGAGGGGGGGGGGGGTGAATCAGTAATAGAGAAATTTAATCCTTTTTAACCATATAATCCAAGTGTTATATTAATGTAGCATTATCATCCAATAACCGCAGAGTAAATAAGTAATGAACAAATGAACAATCATTCACATACACAATACACCAGTGTTCTACGTGGAAACCCAAAGAGGGAGAAAACCAAAGAATGATTTTTCTTATATGTCTTGAAGAATTACATTCATTTGAAGCACTAGCTTCCTTTGTTTTTTAGCTACAATTGGAAGAAGGCTCCAACCCCCTAGTTTCTCAAGCTACAACCTGAGGGAAGCTCCAACTACCCAATTATCTGTCTACAACTAGAAGGAGGCTACAACCCCTTATGTTCTCTAACTACAACCGGAAGGTGGATACAACCACTTGTCCTTTCTCCATCCAACCGCCCTAATGTATAAGTAGAATGATGGAACCATTGTCACACTATCACTATGAGATATATTGTTGTAAACCTGTACCAATAACCTGAACCATGCATCAACTATGCATCAACCTGTACCTGTACCAATAACCTGAACCATGCATCAACTATGCATCAACCTGTACCTCAACCTGTAATCAACATGTACCATAAACAAATGCATCAACCATGCACGAACCTGTACCAACCAACCTGCCATCAACTTGTACCATAAACAAGTGCATCAACCATGCACAGACCTGTACCTCAACCTATACCATGAACAAGTGCATCAACCATGCACCAAACCTATACAAATAACTTGTCACTACAACTTGTCTAAACAAACTATCACAAAAACCTGTCTCATCAATTTTATCAACCAAGTCAGATCTACTCACCAAGATCAATCACCAAGACAACTCTAAAAGATGTGCATCAACCAAGTATAACACAACAACTCATAATTTCCACCAAGATCAATATGTGCTTCTAATAATATAAGTATGATACATCATACATAAACCATGTGTCAACAACACTACTAACAAGTTCATCCAACCATGTACCAAGTATGTACCAATCATGTATCAACTAATCATAAACTATGACTCATCAATATGTACTAACATCATCAACTATACACCTCATGTATGTGCCAACTCATCAACTACTTGTCTCAACCATGTACCCGACATGTACCTCAACCAAATGACCTCATCAATTTCATCATCCAAATATAATTTGTAACTCTATAATAGACTTGGTGTATATGATCAAATTCTTGAAAACCTTCCTTAACAAGAGACTAGTATTTTCATCAAACATTTCTTTAGTCTCACATGCCTAGTTTTGGATTAGTCAACAACCCTAACTTGGACTAATCATAACTTTGTACCTGTAATGAATAAATATATGAAACTGATACACGATGTTATTTAGTGTGTTTTATACAATTCCTCTAGGTTTCACTACTTGGAAACCTCTCAGAAAAGTATTTATAGCAAGAATGACATACCTTGCTGAATTCTGGCTTATTCTAGAGAGTGACCTTGTAGAGCGTTCCCCACACGGAATATTTGTTGAATCGATATGAAACTATTAAAAAACATAGTAAATATTGTACTATAACCAATACATTTGGTCTTACTGAATTTGGATCTATTATGAAGAAGTTATGATTTTTTTACCTGAAACACCTATTTTTGACTAGTTTTAGGACTAGCCACAAACCCTATTTTCCACGGAGTGTAACTCCACAAATACAACGAACCACAAGCTGAATTTTTTACCACAGATAATTGGATATGTTTCCTCAATGGAATATAAATTTCATGGTATGAATCATTTTAGAAAAAAAATAATATCGAAAATGGTGAGATGACCTGTAAATAACATACCTTAGAAAGCATCATCAAAATAATTTATCCTTCCTTGAATTCTGGTATTCTTTTCTTCACCTTTCCTCAGAAATTCAGCTTAGATATCCTTTGGTTACCTCAGACACCTATAGGTATTCAATATTCTTAGGTGTGTCTAAAATTAGAGAGACTTGCCTCTTATTTATACTCTCCATGTAGCTTCCTTAAAAACATCTTCTAGGTCACTTTGCCCACTTTCCTTATTTTAGGGTTAACCCACTTCTAATTTTTCCATTAAATTTATTATTGAAATAATTTATTTTGTATTCATTTTGAATTATAATACACTCATCACTTCACTTTATTATTTAACTTTTAAAATCTCTTAAACCACATTGACTACTTTGACCTTTTGGGGCTTCTAGATGACATATGAGGGTCCTCCAACTTCGTAAGGCCATAACTCTCAAACCGTGAGGAGTTATGTGACATTCAACATACCACCAGAGATGGAATGACATGTACTATCCATACAGAATATTATTACCAGAAAATATATCAAAACTCATACCTTTATCCATCAAACAAACTTGGGTCCATTACCCAAACCTGGGTTCTCCAACTTCTCATGGCCATAACTCTCTAACTGTGAGGAGTTATGTGACATTCCACATACCACTGAAAATGGCATGACAAGAAATATCCATCTAGGATAGTTTCACTGAAAAATTCATTAACCTTCATCTCATTATTCCACAAATAAGCTTGGGCTCTCTAACCATACTTCTAGGATAACTCAATCCGCAAAGCATCTTCTCATGAGGGATTTCACCATAAGGGGATGAATTTGGAGTTCATCCATTTTTACTTATTATAAACCATGAAAAGACAATAATAAGTCATATTTACATCAAACAAACTTGGGTCCATTGCCCAAACCTTTGTGCTACTGGAATTTTCTACCATACTTTCCCCAAGGGTTGACATCAATCACTAAGGGTTGACATCAATCTACAATATCACTCTCCAATAGTTGAAATCAATGAAAAACAACAATCCATAAACCTAAGCCAACTATCTGACATAAACACCCCAACTCCCTTGAGCTCAGGGAGAATTATTCTGGTGATAACATTCAACTGTTATTGTAAATTTTAGACTTATGCAATACAATTTTCATTATTCTCCTCTTTTCATGTTGATGTGTTGATGTTCGTTTGATTATGATTTTGTATCCCAATGCCTTTTCTAAGGGGGTAGGCCCCCCTCCTTAGTTAGGTATTTCCTTCAACATTAGGAGTATGATTTAACATTTTAATTTTGTTTATTTAATTCTATAGTTGTTTCATTTCTTAATCTGTTGCAATTCCAAATTTCGTAGAACAACTAATTACAATTAAGGTGTGGTTAATATTTAGATTCCTTATGTTGCTAGTCCTGCAATATTAAGCTGCAACTTGACATTGATTTGATTTTTGTAAGTTTGTAATCACAAACTTTGTTGCAATTCCTGTCATTGCAAATCACATTGCTATAGCTTTGTTGTTGCAACTCTCATTACTCCAACACAGATCACTGTAAATTTTGTGATGTAGCTCTGTTGCTATAGCTCATGTTTATGCAAATATGCTTGCATATTTACTATATTCTTTTTTCTCTTAGATTTGTGATAGTCTCATTCCTCAACATCTTGGGATTGTTATTATTGGTTTCTTAAATTAACATTGGAAGTACGAAAGTGTAATTTTTGTAGAAATAAAAAGATCATCATTTTACTTAAGCAAGTCACCATTAGATGTTAGCATAACTTTACTTTACGCAATTGTGATTTCCTTTACGTAAGTGTGATTTTCTTTTTGTCAACGTGATTTACTTTCCGCAAGTGTGATTTACTTTTGGCAAGTGTAATTTACTTTATGCAAAGTGTGATTTACCTTCTGCAAGAGATATTTAATTTTCGCAAGGGTGATTCCCTTTTCCTTCAACCTGATATTTATTTTCCTGCAATTTGAGAAGTAGTATAGCTTGGTAAGTATCTTGAAATCTCAACTTGTGACATTCAAAGTACTACAAATCCTTAGCGATTAAATCACTACACTTTCATGTATGGTGCACAAAAATTCATAAGATACAACCTCCGATTGATAATTAAATGAACAACTCTTTAATTTCTCACTAATTTAATTAGGAAGTAATTGAAAAGTCTGTCATTTTTGGCGTCGTTGTTGGGGAGCTGTCAAAAAGAGTAGTTGTTGTTTCAATAATTGTGTGGATTTTCATTTCAGTATATTGAGTGCTATGATTTCTTTTCAACAATTCATAGAATGATTTTCTAACCTTTTCTATGCACATACTTAGAGATCAAAAAGTTATATTTATTATTTCATCCAACGCCCCCCAAAAAACTAACAATTACAATCAATATCAAGTGGGAATGGAGCACAATCATCCAAACTACCTATCACCTACAACAAGTTTTCTTTCCAAAAATAACTGATGACCTCCCCTGAGGAATCTGAGACTGTACAAGGATCTATGCACACAAAGGTTCCAAATTTCGAATGGATGATCAGTGAAAAATACCACTTTGGGGAATTCATCTTTCCTGAAGTACTCATAGAGATAAAATATATCCCATGAAGAGAAATGGCACATGGAATTGTCAAGGAAGAAACCTCTACTTTTGGATTCCCGATCAGAGGATCAAATGAAGGGAGTAAAATGAAGAACATCCCTCATTTAACCTTCCCAATTTTTTCATGGATTATATAAAGAATATCCTGACACCTTCCTCTTCGATTTCAATGTACTTTACAGAAGCTATGACTATGTGTCGGATGCCAAAAAATTGAAACTTTTCCTTGCCACACTCAAGGATGCTGCACTATGTTGGTTCATGGGTCTTGGTAGGGATAACATCTACACATGAGACCAAATGACGAGGACATTTCTATAAAAATATCAAGACCACTATAAAGATACAAAAATAAGGGAGGAAGTCTTCGAGTTGGTGTAACATGAAGATGAGAGCATTGAAGATTACATTGAACAGTTCAACTATAACTTGCAGAGGGAAAGGCAAGGAGATCTATCTCCTGAAACAAAATGTCTTGTTTTTTGGAGGATTCTGAGATGAATGCATAAAACTTCTCAACCTGATGGGTGGAGGATATGTCTCTCAATTGGAATATGATACAATTTTAGAAATTTGTCGTAAATATTCTAGAGGCACGTCGAAAACAAGAAAAGGACCAAGGGATATACTTGTAAGAACTAGAAAAATGTTGGAGCTAGAGTTACAAGGAAAAAAATCAGGAACATGTTAGAGGAATTCAAGACCAACATAATTAGTTCCTTGAGCTCCCAACTAGATACATTTCAAACAAGGAATAACAAGGAAGAGACAGAGAGAGATTTGACTATCTTTTTCCCAAAGTGTAGGATGAAGCACCCATGGGAATAATGTCTTTTGGATAATATCTAGGTTTGTGGAATATGTAGTGAGGACCATGATACTCACAATTATCCATCCTTACCTAGACTAAATACTGTCTACTAGAAATCCGAGGAACCAGAAAAATTATGCTTTGTCTCTCATAAGGGACCTCGGTATCCCAAACCTCAAGGTATGATCCAAGATCAATATCAATATTTCAATTCATATTGGACTAACCCTTCCATGCAATATGCTTCTCAACCATGGGGTATGATGAAACAACAATGGGTGGCTCGTCCTCCTATAAACTAGTTATGGGAACAAGGGTGGAGAAATCCTACCATAGCAGGGCCTCAACATCCTATGACACAACCACCCATGCAACTTATTATTCCTCCCCATATGCAGACATCCATATTCTCCCCTCCTCGACCACAAATACCTTCACAACCCATTCTTGACCCTAGTAACAGAAGGCCAAACAAACCAATAAAATTTTCCTACCCTACTTATTCTATCTCTTCCCTAGAATGCAATCATATCCATCTTTGATCCAGGAAGAGTATAACCAAGGACCAACCTCACATTAGTATTGAATATTTGAATGATGATGTCCGAAATGAAGAATTCAAACCAAAACAATATCATGAACCTTTGAAATTTGAGAATACCCACCCTTAACTTTAAAACCCACCCTATCCAGAAAGGTTACACCTAGAGAAACCTTTTACTCAGCCTGAGTTTGTCTTCCCGGGAGAACTAAAAAATGTGTGTATAAAAAAAACTCTATTTCAAGCCATCAAGGATGCACCCATTTATTCAAAAGTGGTACGAGATTTTTTTTTAAGAAAACCAATCAGGAAACAAAAGGATCCCAAAACCATCCATGCTATGGAAATATTATCTAACTTAATCATGGGAGGAGTTCTCATGGCTAAATACACATATTTCGGCAGTCCAATAGTTAATGTGCAGATAAAAAATACACTTATTAGTAACACATTAATCAACCTAGGGTATTCCATCAATGTTATGACACATGAGGCCATGCAAGCCTTATGTCTTACATGCATTAGGGAAACCCCAACTGTACTGCAACTTGCTGACAGATCAACCATTAAACCATAGGGAATCTTAGAAGATGTAGTGATCTCTGTGGATTCATAGAAATATCTTGCTGACTTCATGGTTCTACAACCTAAAACATCTTTGGGAAGGTATCCTTTAATATTTGGGAGGCCCTGGATGGCTATCACACATGCTTACATCGATTGTAGATAAGGAAACATGACCATCTCCCATAAGGCATCCACAAAAAAATTAATCCCCTACCCTCATGCCAAACCCAATGTAGACTTAGAAACACCACTTTGGATTGATGAAGAAGAGAGTAATGAAGAAGGAGAATCCCATCAATTCCTCTCCATAGATCAATACCTAACCATTAGAGATAAAACAAAGGACGCTAAAATAAATGATTTCATAGCCTCTTCTTATCCGTCAACAAACACAAATATTCTCGAGCATGGTATGCAACCAAAAACACATGTTTCTCTAGCCTCAACAAACATCTCTCCCATATAAAAAAAATCCAAACCATAGAAATACCAAGTATCCCTTACAGAAACCATAAAAATCAGCCTAGGGAAAACCTTGAAAATAAACTAGGGACTAACTGAACAACAAAAAGAGTGATTGGTTAAAGTGTTGTAAAAGCACAATTATTCCTTCTCCTAGGATTACTCTGACATGAAGGGAATCCATCCTGACTTATGCATACTTCACATATATGTTAAGGAAGGATCCCGACACTAAAATACATAGTCAAAGAGGAGCTACAAAAACTGCTTACAACCAACTTCATCTACCCAATTTATGATAGCAAATGGGTCTCCCCTCTAGTCATAGTACCAAAGAAAAATGGTAAAAGGATAATTTGTGTTGAATATAGACAAATCAACAAGGAAAAACACAAATACCATTTCCCACTCGCATTCATTGACCAAGTCCTAGATACATTGGCTGGAAATAAATAATTTTCTTTCCTCGACGGATTCAGTGGGTATAACCAGATCCAAATCACACACGAGGATTAAGAGAAAACAACATTCACCTATCCATGGGGGACATTTTCCTATCGTGTTCTACCATTTGGGTTATGAAACACCCATAAAACCTTTCAACAAGCTATTATTGGTATATTCTATGACTTAATTATGAATGCATGGAAATACATATCAATTCTTTCACAATTTATCGGGATGAATTTGACGAGGCGTTGGCAAATCTAGAAAAAAAAATGATAAGGTGTAAAGAGTCAAATGTTTCCCTTAGTAATGAAAAGTTTTCTATGATTTTAAATGATGGAATCGTATTAGGACATTGCATCTCAACCAAAGGTATTCAAGTGGATTCATAAAAAGTAAAGGTAATAATAATTTTTCCAACTCCAACTTCACAAAAGCAGGTATGAAGTTTCTTGGGATACACTGGTTATTTCCATCGACTTATTGAAAAGATTTCGTGTATTTATCGTCTATTATTTTATTTACTTAACAAAATATATCAAGTTTGTATGGACACAGACATGCCAGTATGCACTTGATGAATTGAAAATAAAAGTGTCTAAACCTCTTGTTTTATGAGGACCTGATTGGTCCCTCCCATTCCACATATCCATAGATGCATCAGACACCGTCATCAGATCCATTCTAGAGAAACTAGAAGGAAATGGCCCATATGAAATTTACTATGTCAGTAAGAATCTATTTCCCACAAAATTGAACTATACAGTAATTGAAAAAGAGTTTCTTGTCGTTATTCATGCAATAAACAAATTCAGGCACTACATTACAAGATATCCAGTAATATTACATAATGATCATGCTGATATTAAGTATTTAATGAAAAAACCAATCACTAATGACATGGTCAACAGATGGTTGCTTATTACAATAATTTGATATTACCATCTTAGATAAACTAGGAAAAGATAATGTAGTTCCTGACTTTATTTCTAGAATAACATCTAATGAAAATGAACCTCCAGTAGAAGATTTCTTTCCAGATGAACATCTCTTTGAAATATATACTAACTCACCATGGTTTGTAGATATTTATAACTCTTTGGATGCAGGTAATATCCTACATCATTTGATTCCCAAAGAGAAACAAAGCATAGTCATACAAAGTGAAATATTTTCATGGATTGATGGCTGCTTCTTTTACATTGGGCTTGATTTGATTATAAGAAGATGTGTATGAGAAGACGAAGTCCATGAGATACTAAAACCCTGTCATCATGGGCCATGTGGGGGCCATTTTTCTAATAAAAGAACTGGGTACAAGGAACTCGATCATGGGTACTACTGGCACACTATCTTCAGAGACGCCAAAGAATATGTGAATATGTGTGACAAATGTCAAGGCATGGGTAGACCCATACAAACAAATGAAATTCTACTACAACCATAGATGGTGTTAGAACTTTTTGCAAAATGGGCTGCAGATGTTTTGGGACCAATAAATCCCCCTTCCCGTCGACACTCCTACATCCTCATTTGTACACATTACGTCACAAAATCGATGGAGGCAAAGGCTCTTCCGTTGGAAACTTAGAAGATAGTAGTGGAGTTTCTCCATGAAGAGATCTTTGTAAGGTTTGGGATACCATGAGAGATAGTGACTGATGGAGGAACAAAATTCACTTCATGACTTGTTAGAGACCTGATGGACAACTACAAGATCAAGCATAAATTAAAAACGCCATATCAACCATAGATAAATGGGAAAGTAGAGGGGACTAATAAGATCCTACAGACTCTGCGAAGTTTTATGTCCCTATAGAACCACCTAGAGAACTACTACAGGATGCACACATTATGGGTTAGTATATGGGAAAAGAGTACTACCCATTGAAATAGAAATCCAGACACTTAGGAAAGTAGTACAACTTGGGTTAGACCTATCTAAATCTCATAAACACATACTTCTTCAAATTAACGATTTGGATGAACTATGAAATGATGCCCTACACCGAGCCACAATAATACAACATCAAAGAGCCAGGTGGCACGATAAGTTTATTAAGAAAAATAAGTTCAAAGATGGATACTGGGCATTACTATTTGATTACAAGTTCAAGGATTTAAGGGGAAAATTTCACACCAAATGGCTGGGTTTGTATGAGATTGATACAATGTATGATAGTGGGGCCATCAAACTACGTACCATAGATGAAGACAAAATTCCTTTAATGGATAATGGACATAGATGTTTCCTATACCATCGACCCATATTAAAGGAATCCTTTTTGAGGAATATTTCAAATGGATGGCCCGATAGTGATTG